>PVHP010003033.1:0-47305 GCA_004024765.1 Zapus hudsonius | reverse complement strand
GGATGAAATGTGATCAGCTATTTTCCCACTGACACACCTTCCTCACCAGGATGGACTGGACCCCCTGGAACTGTGAAATGAAAGAAACTCTTTCTTAAAATTATTCTTGTTAGGTATTTGGTTGCAGCAATGGGTGAACTAACACACGTGTGGTCTCTAGTGAAGAGAGGTAGCCAGTGGGAAAGTTCCAGAAGCACCCATGGGTGTCTATGACAGTAATATGCATAATAAGCCATTTGAAATGCACTCTCACAAAAAGAATCACTACTTCACAAACCCCAAAAGATAGGCAGCTTGGAGTTTTTTTCAGCTTTTTTTTCTGTATGATTTGACAGAGAGCCAAAGAAATCACTCACATCTGTCAGGCAGGTGGATAGGTGGTCAGAGTGGTATTCGAAGCTACACAATGTCTCTCCCAGAGTCCCGTCCACATTCATTTTATTTGATTCAGAAATCAAGGTGAATGAATTTCTGTTCATATTCTGTCTTTATACTGAAGTCACCAAGGCAACAGGATGTAAAGGGAGGGCTCCCATCCTCACTCTCCTGACAATGGAGGAGACACCGAGGCAGTCACATGACCAGGACTTCACCATAGAAATGGCCAGTGAGTGTAGCAGAGAGCCAAGGAAGTCTGTAAACCATAGGCTGGCTCCTCTCCCATACTGGGTCTCCAATGCCTTCATGGTGACTGACTGGTGGTCTGAATGCTTCCTTTTCTCCTTCTCCTTCCAGCACTAAATTATGGTAGATTTTCATTGGAGCCTTCCAGAAATATCTTTCCAGGAGTCCTGTGCTATTGGCACATGAGCCTGCCCTGTGTCTATGTGTTCAAAATAACCCTGAGTAAGCACCCTAGCCCACTTCCAATGTTATCAGCTATATAGTGCCTGTGCATACATGTGTGTACACATTCACACACACATATACATATAAAGAGATGGATATCACCTACTTGAAAAAGATATTCTAAGAAATCAAATGCATTCTGTCTGATTGGAAGCATCCATAGTAAATCTCAATTTCACTCTGCTTATTTTAAGACAATTGTCTGTCATGCCATAAACCACCTCAAGGTTGAAGGTCACCTTGGTTGCAAACAAGAATTCTACCATTCCAGAAGTCTGCCCACATTCAAGGCACTGAGCTGGGTGGCCTTGTGTTCCCTGGCGTATTTCTCACTTTTAAAGGACTCATCCAGCCTGAGCCTGTTTTGATCACACACGGATGGACATAAACCTATACACTTAACATGAGTCACAAAAATGCATTAAATGAAAGCCAGGAAGTGGGTGGCTTCTTGGCAATGACATCATAGTTACCCATTAGCTGCAGCCACTTTTCCATCCACACTGCAAAGACCTGACCACAGGGTCACTGAGACATGTTAAGAGGACACCATCAACTGAGATTCGAGGCATGTGACATGTTAGACAGCAGGGTAAGGACAGGCAACGCGTTCGCGCACATTCTGAACGGCCCTCCTACTTTGGGGGGGGGGGAATGGAAAGCAACAATTAAAACCAAGCAAAACTTAATGTGCTTTTTGTCTGATCATCTTGTATAATTGGCAATGGAACCACGATATCATCACCTTAATGTGAACATCTCCTACCAAGGCCTTTTCCTCACCTCTGGAGTCCCCTCAGAGCAATGCATTGAGTTGCTAATCAGATTGGATCTAGAAGAGGGGGCCAGAGTCTCCAGGGGTCTCAGAATACCCCAAGGTGCCAGCAGGGCCCATTCTTTCCATGAAGACAGGAATGAGGGCAAACTGAAGAGTGGAGACAGTGTCTTCTGCAGGACACATAGTGCCATGGACCCTCTAGATGAGTGATGGTCATCTCAGGATCTGCAGGACACGTAGCTCGCCCCCTTACGCCGGGTAGTGTCTCTGTTGAACATGTGCAGAGTCCACTGTCTCAGGTTCTCTGATCCACCATTCAGGTCAGACCACACTGCACAAAGACATTTCATAGGTTTTTCTATGCATTCGTGTTAATTTACCCTTTTCTGGCAAGAAATTTGGTATTTTTAAATAAACAACACTCTTTTTGAATAAAGGTAAATGATACCTAACATAAACCCCACTGCTTTAACTAATTTCGGCACTTATACTGCCATGGGTTCAAAACCTTCACAGTGGAGTTCCACCACCCATCTCCAAATGAGTTTCTTGTTCCCAAATTTGAACTCCACACAGCTCCTTCCTCAGGGCCTGGAAGCCCCTTGAACAGGCACATTGGAGGATCCAATAGAGCAAGGTGAAGCCAGGCAGGCAGGGGCCTTCGAATACAGAGGAGGGATTTTTTTGGCCTTTGGTAAGCACTAAGGCATGGCTGCTGATGACGAGGGTGGGTGAGAACCTGGCACTGTGTGTGACAGAAGAATGGTGGCTGACACGCTGAGCCCAGGGGCCTAGGCGTTGGTCTGTTTGCTTGACACTTTTTATTTATTTTTTATTTTTTTAATTAAAAATATTTATTTACAAACAGAGAGAAAAGACATAAAGAGAGAATGGGCACGCCAGGGCCTCCAGTCTCTGTAAACAAACTCCAGATGCACCTGCCACTTTGTACGACTGGCTTGATGTGGGTGCTGGGGAACCAAACCTGGGTCTTTAGGCTTTGCAGGCAAGCGCCTTAACTGCTGAGCCACCTCTCCAGCCCAACACTTTTCATTTTTTAACTGATACATGGAAGCACAAAATTCGCCCCTAAACATGCATCATTTCTTTGTGGTAAAAACATTAAAAATCTCTTGATTCTGTTTCCACTTTAAAGAGTTTCACAAGTTTTGAAGAAATGACCCTTTCTGTAAAAGCCCAAAGTCTACTTTCTTACTACATCCCAAAATAGGTTAGAATGGAACCTTCTTCTTTTTTACTTTTTTTTTAACATTTTGATTAAACTTTCTTACCCTCTTCCCCTAAGACCAGTAAACAGTGATTCTGTGCTTTAGGAATACAATAAGCATACCAGCCCACAAGGGATCACAAAGTGATGACCCCTGAAGAGCCAGTTCAGTCACTAAGTGTCCATCAGTGACCCCAAATGCCAGCCCTCTGCCTCTCATGGATGGTCCCCCCAGGAAGGGAAGATATTCTGCTCACCTGCACCCTCCTGTTGGCCCTTTTGTATCTCTCTGAGGTGTTCGTGGTGTGCTCAACGGACCCAATAATTCACTCACATAACCACCCTACACCGGCCCTTAGAGAGCTTTAGCAGTTAAGACTTAGGCCCATTTTATGGATTTTTTGCACACATGAATTATAAAATGATGTTTTAATCAGCTATACAAACCATCTAAAGAGCCTTGGACATGCCCTTCAGATATAAGCTGTGAGCTGTCTTCTCTAGGGTAGTTTCACCATTCCTAGACTCCTGTATTTATTAAAGTCAGCCATTTCAGAGGGGCCTCAGATAAAAGGTTCTTCCTATATCAAAGCAAGTTCACACATTGAATCACCTTACTTCACAGCTGGGTAGACAATACATGTTATGATCTGTGGTGGTTTAAATGTAAAATGTCCCCATAGACTCATGTGTTTGAACATTTTGCCCCAAGTTGGTGGCGCTGTTTGGGGAGGTTGTAGAACCTTCCAGAAGGTGGAGCCTTGCTGGAGGAAGTGTGTCACTGGGTGTGGGCCTCACCTTGAGGTTTTATAATCTCTCTCTCTCTCTCTCTCTCTCTCTCTCTCTCTCTCTCTCTCTCTCTCTCTCTCTCTCTCTCTCTCTCTCCCCACTTCCTTCCTCTCTGCTGATGTGGTAATGGGATGCCAGCTGTCTGCTCCTGCCATTCTTTCCCCATCATGACCAACTGTGAACTGAATTAAGCCTTTCCTTCCATAAGCTGTTTCTGGTCATGTGTTTTGTCTCAACAATGAAAAAGTAACTTATATACTATCCCACACCTTTTACACTCAAACCTTATTTCTTATGTAATCATGTTGCAGTCAGCTTTTTAGTTGCTGCGCAGAAAGAACCCAAACAAAAGCGGCTTATGGAGGAATGGGTTTATTTGGCTTGCGGACTCGAGGGGAGACTCCATCCTGGCAGGGAAAACGATGGCATGAGCAGAGGGCTGGACATCACCTCCGCCAGAGCACTGCAAACAGCGGCAGGAAGGTGTGCCAAACACTGGCAAGGGGAAGCTGGCTTATAACCCCCATAAGCCCACCCCCAACAACACAGCTCTAGTGAGGTTCTAATTCCCGAATTGCCATCAGCTGAGGATCGATCTATCAGAACACATTCAATTGTTTGTGGGGGACACCTGTATCAAACCATGACAAATCATAAACTTCAGGTGAAGTCTGTTGCTTTTTTAAAATCTGATTTAAACAAGTCCAATCCAAGCAAATTTTCAGAGGAGGGGAAGAGGTCAATGTAAGGGAAGGACCCCGAGAACAGTGTTTCCTGCTTTCTGAACTTGATTCTGTTTCCACAAAGTTCACCAAAAACTCATTAATGCATATGTATCATTCATATGTCTTACTGGTCATCAGATAAAAACATCACTTTTTAGCTTGACCAAAGCCTTTGAAAAGCCATCCACGAAGCCAGGCGTGAACACCTTTAATCCCAGCACTGGGGAGGCAGAGGTAGGAGGATTGCTGTGAATTTGAGGCCTGAGACTACATACTGAATTCTAGGTCAGCCTGAGCTAGAGTGAGACCCTACCTCAAAAAAAAAAAAAAAAGTACCACCACATCCATCCACTCTTTTGAGCTAGAGTTGTCCGTCTGTACTGGATACTAAAGACCTTTCCTGCATTCATTCCCTGGTGTTAAGGCCCAGGCCACCCTTAGCAGCAAAGCCTAAACTAACCGCTTAACAAGTCCCAGCACCTTACGAGCATACTGTAACCTATTGAGCAAGTAGTGGGCGTTGACTGGCAAGAGGGGCCATGAGCAGCAGGGGAGAGAGTCTAAACCTGTGAATAATTGATCAATCTGACAACCCCAATACTTTCCCCCATATTGAGGATTCAGAATTAAATACTCTGTTTCATGTATTTCTCGGTAGTTTTAAAGTTCACTTTTTTCCTACATAACCCATATCTTTTTGATGCGTCCGTTGTATAGAAGGGTGTTTCCTTATTTCCATGGAGGTGAGAATATTTTCAGATTTCAGACACATGTTATTTTAATTTTTGGATTATAAAAGAATGTGTTTGGAAAGACTCTAATTTCAAATTTTGAGAAAATGTCTTGATGTTCAGAGGCGTGATCCAGCCTCATCTCCTTGGGAAGGCTGAGCTGCTGGGGCTCACAGGCACCCTGAAGCCCAGGGCTCCATGGCCCAGGCTCAGGTCTTGCTGTGGCCCCTTCACCACTGTGTGGCCCGCACCCCTCCCGCCATGTGGCTCCCCCGGGGAAAGTCACTTCACACTCTGAGCTTCTTGGGATGATGGGATTGAAGTAGAAGCCGGGGTTTAGGCTGTACAAGTGTGGAGCCATCTGGCCAGAGCCCTGTCAGGGTACCATGTTGTCTCAGGGAAGACTGTGACATGAAATAACTTAGATTGGTTTGTTGTTTATCTCATGAACTTGTAGCTCAAGTCATTGTTCTTGAGACAATGCCAGGACCCAAGGAGAGCCAACAAGCACCTCTAAAGATCAAGGCTTTCACAGCTCCACATGCTGGGTTTGGCTGCCAGAGGCAGAGTGTGTGTGTACAGAATTAAAGATCATCACAGGGCTCAGAGGGCTGGGGGCTCTGGCGGGTGGTCTCCTCCAGTCTGATAAGGATTTGCTCCCTCCTAAGAAGAAAGTTTGTGCTAGTAACTCCAGTACACAGGCCTGCTCAAACAGTCGGCTTCCTTGCTTCCTTCCTACCCTGTGATGGGTGATTTTATGCGTCCATGGATGGCTGTGGATCCTAGCACGGATCAAAGGCCAAGCTGGTGCTGCCATGAAAATGAAATGCAGAGAGCAGGAACTTGTTCATCGGTGAGCTTCACGAGATGCAGATAAGGCAGATAGATGGGCCTCATGCAGTCAAGGAAGAAACATAGATCCCCAAGGAAAGAACCCCACTTCCAGAACCCCCTTTCCAGAAACCTCTTTCCAGGTGCCATAGGACTCAAGCTGTCCCATCAGCCCCTCCTTGGCTCTTCAGCCTGCCCAGCCTGCACTGAGGACTTGTCAGATACATGTGTGTCTGTATACATATGGAGCTAAACATATGCACACGTGTGTCTGTGTGCGTGTGTACATATATATATATATAGATAGATGTTCTGTTCCTATGTGTCTATATGTTTGTAAATACATATGTATATATTTGTTTATATATGTGGGCATGTATTTTTATTAGTGTGCATATATTATATATACATATTTGTTTATGCATATGTGCTTACATATATGTATATATACAACTGCTTGAATATTTTTGTTTATGTATGTATACATACACACATACATACACAAACATGTTAGTATATATGTCTGTGTGTATGTATAGCACGTTTGTGCTTATGTATACACATATGTGTGGATGCTTACATCCTTACGTGCATGTGTATATGCATATATGTTTTGTATGTACATATGTTCACACATCTCTGTGTACTTTGTTTTTGAGGTAGGGTCTCACTGTAGCCCAGGCTGACCTGGAATTCACTGTGTAGTCTCAGGGTAGCCTTGAACTCACGGCCTCTTACCTCTGCCTCCCGAGTGCTGGGATTAAAGGTGTGTCACCGTTCCCAGCTCTGTTAGTTCTGATTCCCAGGACAACTCCGACCAACATGTTTCCCTGTGAGTACTTTGCATCTCCACCATTGTGGATTCCTGTAAACAGGAATCTAATGTTTTCAGAAACTCTAAGCTTTTGGGATTTTGTTTTAAAATTTAAACTAGAAGTGGGAAAGCTGAATTCCTTGTTACCATTTCAGCTTGATTCTAATACAAAGTTATTAAAATCATCCCCTCCCCTGTCTTCCACTTGCTGGAAACAGGATCCCTCACGTGACACTTCCTGCCCCTCCTGTCCCCGCCCTGTCATCTGTAGCGCTAGTCTCTAACTCCCAGTGCCAGATCGAAGCCCTCCTCGCCCACACACTCCCCCTCCCTCTGCTCTTTGTGCTAACAGGTTTTGTACATTAGCTCTTACCAAAAAAAAAAAAAAAGAAAGAAAGAAAAAACTCCTTTGAATGATAAATCAGCGTGCACATTCTTATATATGGAGGAAATTCTATCCTAGCAACAGCCACCAAATCAGCTGTCACCCTGCAAGGGTCTTGGGTTTTTTTCTTCCAGGAGAGATTTGAGACACCCCAACTCCTCCAAATAATATATTAAGGAGTGGATTTTTAGATGGAAGAGGATGGGGGATCGTCTAGGAGAAAAGCCCATTGTTCTCATCCATGAGGAGGTTCTGTTACTTCTGCATAATAGGTGCTTGAGGATTCAGCCCGAGGCCAAAGTAGATCCCTGTGCTGGGTGGCCAGGGCGAGGCTACCTTAGAGCAGCCTCCCAGAGTGAGCAGGGTGTACCTTCTCAGCACACAGGAGATGTGACGAGGGACAGGGCAGTGGTGGCTTAGCTCTGAGACATAAATCAGTCAGATATAAATGCCCACTGAAACCCAGATAAACCTGATGTCAATGATCTCTGCTATCAGGGGAAAATATGAGGCTGGTTGAGACTTGAATGTAAAATGTCCCCTAAAGCTCATGGTCCTGGGCTGGTAGTGTTCTGTTAGAAGATTGTGGAAACTTCAGGAAGTGTAGCCTTGACAAAGAAAGTGGGTCAATGAAAGGGGATTTATAGCCCAACCTCACTTCCTGTTCATCCTCAGCTTCCTGAATCTGCCTGCCCACAATATGACAAGCCAGTCTGCCTTGTCTTCTGCTTCCCCGCCATAATGGCCATATCCCTTTAGGAACCATAAAACCAAATAAGCCCCTTTTTTTCTTTCCTTCCTTCCTTCCTTCCTTCCTTCCTTCCTTCCTTCCTTCCTTCCTTCCTTCCTTCCTTCCATTGCTTCTGTCCAATTGTTTTGTGCCTTCAACGAGAAAGAAATGAAGAGAGGGCCTCTGAGCTGCTATTGAGAAGCTAAGAAGAACCTTCCCCCAGCCTTTCTACCAGCCCACAGAAGGATCCTGGAAGGAGGGACTCTGGGAAAGACCACTGGGCTCCTACCCACCTCTGACCCCTGTGTGCTGAGGGCTTGGCACCTGCCAATTTCACCCAACCTTCTGGAGATGCTACCCACGAAGCAACATGGGCTTACATAGCTGACGACTGCAGAAGTGAGAGTCTATGGTCTCCTTTAAGCAAGAGGCTGCTCTCTTTGACACCTTGGGATCAGGTATCAGGTGCATTTGCGCATATGAAACAGCTGATACGCAGGTGCCTGACTACAGAACCCGGTATCCTGCATACCTACTTCATGGACACATACCTCATGAACTCAATTAGGGATGCACAGAGGAAAGTTTGGGAAACAGCACTATAGGAATAGTGTCCTTCTCTTGGTTTCCATAGAAACTGTTGGGAGGTTGCTGTTGAGAACTATTGGGTGCTCATGGTGGGTGCTGCTGAGGAATATTAAATATGCCACTGGGTCTGGAAGGAAAAAAATATACATGATTTTTGGTCTTTATCTTTTCTCTTTTAAGGAGTATACATCTAATTAGGAAGGTATAAGAAAACTTCATCATGGAATTTCCCTTTTAAAGTTGATCTCCAGAACAATATAGCCAAGAGGGATTTAAGGCTGTATACATTATTTTTTACCAGTTCTACAATGTAAGTGAGTTGTTGTCAAAGAAGCGAACAATATCCGCAGTAAGTGGTAGTGACGTCTCCTGAGAAGATGAGGTTGGGGGGTTGGGAATTACACTCTCCATTTGCCCAGAAGCCAAACTTCCAACTATAGTTGGAGGAAGTTTCTCTGGAGACAGTCAGTTCTCAGGAGCAAGAAGAAATAACAAGGGACACTTGTTTACATGAATTGACCTTGAACTTGAGTCATAATCCACAACAAGCCTCTCTTGCCTGAATGTCTCCTTTCTCCTACATAATTTGTGGTGAGAAGGTGAAGCAAATATTTCTCTATGCTAACATATCTTGACATTGCCATGGAGCCTGACTCTAAAGGCTCTCAAATTACATATGAAAGCTTCTCCCTTGGATGCCCAGGAGACTTGCATGTGAGACCATCAAAGACCACCTTTTGGATCTCCTACTTTATTTCAATGTCCCATTTGACATCTCTGCAGAGGTGCCTGTGTGCCTTATCAATGTTGTGATGGTTTGAATTAGGTTAGGGGGAACACCATGAACCCATGTGTTCTGAATTCTTGGTCCCCAGCAGGTGGCAATTTGAAAGGCGGAGCCTTGCTGGAGGAGGTTGTTGGGGACAGGATGAGGGGTGTTATAGTCAGCTCCCTTTGCCAGAGTTCGACTTAATCTCTTGCTACTCTTTTCACCAGCTGTGGAAGAGGTGATGTCCAACCTCTGCTCAAGCCATCTTTCGCTGCCATCATGAAGCTTCCCCTCCAGACTGTAAGCCAACCATAAACCTTTTCCTCTCATCAGCTGCTTTTGGTTAGGTGCTTTGCCCCAGCGATGTGAAAGTAACCACAACAAATGTCAACCATGGTAATTTTCTTAGAAAAATGCATTTTGTGTCTGTGTATCTGTGTGTCTGTATGCTTGGTGTCTGTGTGTCTGTATGTTCTGTGTCTGTGTGTACATGTTTAGTGTCTGTGTATCTGTATGCATTTCCCCAAAGCAATGGCTCAGAATCATCACAAGGTGTGTATGTAGGAGCACTCCCTCTCCTCTGGAGTCTTTGATTCAATGGACCTGGATTTGCATTTCTGACAAGCCCCAGGCACTCCAGTCCAGCAAAAGTCCCAGGACTTCTGTAGGACCTTAGGAAATTGACAGTTACTTTATAAACTACTTTTCTTTTAAGAAAAATAAATAGTGGCCAGGAGAGAGCCAACACCCGTGTTTTGAAATATATACTAATTATTTCACTCTTGGCATCACCTCAGGTCTGCCAAGTTCCTGGGGCCATAAAGTTTTACAGTGGAGGCTTCTGCTTGTTCACCTGGACATGTGAGATGTTTTGAGAGCCTTGCTGAGATTCTCAACCCACTGGATGATGGGACGTCCACTTGTATGTATTAATAAGTTTAATAATTGCTCCAAAATCCCTACACTTATAAAAGCCAATGTCCCTATCACTATGGCACTTGTGTTCAAATTCTCACATTGACGTACAAACCACATTATGATGATGCCAGGAGGGGAGTGGTTGGAGGTGCTTAGGTTGATGAGTGGGGACCAGAGACCTGCCATGTGGGGACACACTGAAAGACACCTGGAAGCAGGTATTGAAACTACCAGCACTTGAACTAGGGCCTCCCAGGCTCCAGGACTGTGAAAAACATATCTCTAATTTTTATAAGCCATCCAGTGCAGCACGTTTTGTCAAAGCAGCCTGAGCAGGCATGGACCTCCTCACACACTATTTACCGCAACTGTGGACCATGAAGGCCAACAAATACCTGCTGTCAGCTGATCTTGGTTCCTGGAGACTGTGCTCTCCCTTTAGGCCTGGGCTAGGACACCTAAACTTTCCTCCATTAGAGCATTTAACTGTGCTAAATTTACCTGCTTACATGTCCAGTCCTGTCACTGGAGTGTAGAAGAGTGATGGGCAGGAGCAGGTGCACACCGCCTGTTGAATCTGTGGCATTGAGCACACCTTCTTAGCACCCATGCTATGTATGAGCTGCGCAGTGAAGGCATGGTGGTGGGTCCCCCGGAGCCTGAGGATATGGACAGAACTCACAGCCTAAGTTCTCTAATTAGCTAAGGACTGATCCTGCGGGTCAACTGAACATGAAAGGATTCCTTCAGGGGCAAAAGAGAATGCCATGGAAATTCCCAAAGGCCTGCAAGTACTCATCACCAATGTGGACTTCCACAGCACCCACTGTAGGTGTCAGAAATGGAGACATCAGAAACCACAGTGATAAAAGTGTACACACACATCCCTAATTCCCCAATAAATCAGCTCTGCAGTCCCATTCCTCCAGATGTGCTCTAGGTGAGAGGCAGAAGTCACCTGTGATGTGTTAAATCCTGCTTAAACTGAGGTTGTTTTCATTCCTGATAGCAGATTACACATGTACAATACAAGCACTTCCCTGGAGGCCCTGAAATGCTCTGCTGGGCCTTACAGACACAGCATGGACTTAGCTGGGGAAGACAGAGGACCAGATATGGAGCCCTCTGTGGGTCTCTGAACACAATTCATGAAATTATTATGTATCAAATCTCACTTTTCCCATGTTTAATCTTTTCTTCACCTCGATGACTTTGGAGACTGTCTTAACTTCACCCCATGAAGCTGCCAGACAGGAAGTCACCCAGGCTTCTTCCTGTTTCTCAGATATTCCAGGTGTGGAAATGAGCACTGCAGGCCAAGCACCCACCATCCTCTCTTTCTGAAATGCTTCTGACCAGGGACCTCTCCTAGAGTTTTCTCAACCTTCACATTCTTGCTGAGTCATTCCTGGACCATACAGTATAGACCCCCAGCCTCTGTCCAGCCCTCTGCCGCCCTGTCCAGCTGTCTTCTTCTCTGTCATTCCCCAGCACCCATACATGAACCTGTGCCCCATGTCTCCCTTCACTGGAACCCATAAGGGCAGTGGTAGCTGCACCTTTCTCACTGGGTATCCCCAGCTGAGGGACATGGGACACACCCTCCCTGCTGCTCACCGACACCCATTCACATGAGGTCAGAGAACACGTGATGAGTTCATGGCTTCTCCCCAGTCATTGCTTCACTGACCCAGAAGCCAAGCAGCTGAGGTCTTCACACGGCCTCTCTGCTGGCAGCGTTACCCATTATTCCCGAAGCACCAGGCACTTTGCTGGCTTTCATAGCACCTTGTGACCTGAACCCAGTTTCCAGGGTGACAAAGGGACTCTTCAAGAGTGTGTCTGTGGCTATCAGAGTAATGTCTGCCCAGAGGCCACACTCAAAGTTTAACTGAATATGGTGAATGTCTGAAGTTTGACTTTTACCAGAACTTACGTGATGTCAGTTTTACATCGACAGTTCCATAGGCTGTGAATTTTACAATTCTTTCAAAATCTGTTCTGTCCTGGCATTGATAGGAGCAACACTGTGGCTGAATCAATGTCGTCCTTATGGGAAGCAGTGGAGAGATGTTAAGCTTTTTCAAAGCCACCTAGGTAGCTAATCAAGAAATGGACGCTTCAGTTAGCTCCAGATGCACATTGATAACACTTTGACGTTTTTGTGTTTGTTTTAACTGAGGGCTGATTAGCAAAAGCAGAGCTCAGGAGTATTCCTATGTCACGAGGGATCATCATCACGGTCAACTTGTCTGAGCTCTGAGCCACCTTGTAGACCGAGGCACACCTTTTGGCCTGTCTGTGAGGGTATTTACAGAGAGGACTGACTGGGGAAGCATCATCCTCAGGCGTGCACACACAAGGGCATGCCCGCCTGCACACGTGCACATCCACTTGCAAATGACACACATAGACACATGCGCACACACGGATGCCGGAGCAAAAGTGATATTTCAGGGCTGTCTCTCAAGAATTTGACAGTATTAAAAGGGGCCATAGCAAAAAGTTCTTTCTCCTTCCCTAAAGACATAAAACATGGCAGCTGATCGGCTTTTGTATGATGTGCAGAGCTTTCATTCTTGAGCTGCTTGCCTGTGCTCCACTGTCCTGGGAAACTCAGCCACGGATCTGGAGGCTGCCCCCACCCCCCGCAAGGGTTTGCTTGTATTCAACAAGTACCACGCAGTGCTTACTCTGCCAGATATGAGTTTAAGTACTTCCAGAATATTTTCTCATTGGCACATCTGGCAGCTTCAAGAAATGAGGACCAGAACACACCAAGGTCAGGTGCTTGGATGCAGTAGGTGGGTGACAGATCCTGGCTATGGAGCTGGGGGTGTCTGTCTCCATAGCTCATGTCTGGCCAGTGTTTTGACCACCACCACCAAGGCAGACTTGGGATGCATGTCACCCCATATACTGTTAACACTCCACACCTACCACATATGAGAAGCCCTTCACTTTCAGAAATGGAATCTAGTTTCTTTGTTTTTTATAAAACTACAGAGAGCCTGGCTTGTTGTCCATGCCTATCATCCCAACATAGAGACTAAGGTAGGAGGAATGTCTTGAGTTTGAGGCCAGCCTGGGCTATAGAGTGAGTGTCCAAGTCAGCCTGGGCTAGAGTGGTATATTGTCTTCAAACAGCAACACTTAAAGAATACAGGTTTATCTGACTTTGAAAAGAAGTCAGGGAAAGATCACACAAACTGAGGGAGTAATCAGAGCCCAGCGTCACTGGATCTCAGCACAAAAGCTTGGGTCCCTCTTCTAATCACGCACCAGGACTGGAGTGGATGAATGGTGCAACTGATGAAGCTTCCGGTGAGGCAGCTGGCCTCACAGGGATTTCCCTGGGTTCCAAGTGAAACCAGGAAGGCCAGCTAAGAGCAGCTCCCCAGGCCCCGCTAGACATCCCTTGGCATTCTCTCAGGTAGCAGATTCCAACAAATAACCACAGGACAGCCACACAGGGGCACGGAGAGCCATGCAGGGGGCACGGAGCCCACACTGAGTTGGAGTCCTGTGATGTACAACTGAGGAGCACAGGGGATAGTGAGACCTTCATAGCAAAGAGAAGTGCAGTGTGCTGTTCTACCTGCAAGCCCTGAAAAACTAAGACCTCTCTCTCTCTCTCTCTCTCTCTCTCTCTCTCTCTGTCTTTCCCTCTGTGTGTGTGTGTGAACAGATGGCACTGTTGTGAGAAGCACTAGGTGTAGGAGTGAGACGTCTCAAAGTATGCCTTTTTACATTGTTTTCATTTCAAATCATAAATTTTAAACATTTTTAAAATTTCCAAGTCATGTGTTAAATTAAAAAAAAAAAAACAGAAACAAAGCCCAGCACTGCTTCCTCCCTGCTGGTGTACTTACTTGTCACTTAGTGTCTCCTCCCATTCTTTCCCCACCTTGATTGACTCTTCCCTCTGAACTGTGAGCCAAAAGAAGCCCTTTCCTTCTATACTGCAAGGAGAAAGTAACAGACAGAGCTGTGTCTGTGGAGGTGTTCCTTGAGTGAGGCTAACGGTTGGTTCTGTATGCTGAGGTGACAGATGCAAGGTGTGTCTGTAGGGGTCTTGAGTGGGGCTAACAGTTGATCTGTATGCACACAGAGCAGGTGCACTCTTGACAAGGGTATTCCCTTTCTTGGGCCTTGGGTCCTCACACCGTCTGCTTCCTTGTGTCTCCCACCCTCTGAACACACATCTTAGGACTATCTGTCCAGCCTCCATGGTTGTGTGATCCAGTCCTTCCCCCTTGTTCCTCTAGCTAACACACTAGGCCACCTCCTGCCTTACTCTAGTGTCCCTAGGAGGCTTCCCCTGAGTCACTACCCCTGCATGGGTCACTCTGAATACCTAGTCCAGCACTTGTGCATAGCTCCAAGGTAGCCTGGCCACTTGTCTCCTATCTGCCTGGCTTACCTGAGTGGCTAAAACTTTGCACGTCCTTATTACCTTTCTTTAGGCAGCGCTGAATAGTTACTCAATTAATGGATTTAATTGAACCCCTTGCACTGAATGAACAGACGAGCAGGCAGCTCCTGTCATCCCTTGAAGTCCTTACAGTGAACCACCCCTTGACTAGGTCACACTCTGCTCAGTAACTTTCACAGAAAAGATTTGATTGAAAAGTAACTCATTGGAGGGCCCACAGTAGGTTGGGGACCAGGAGGAGGGACACGGGAGTACCAGGAGGGAGGGAAATGGGTGTCCTCTACTATGACCAGGAGAGGCAGAGTGATGCCTTTAATTTCCACAAGGGCTATGGATTTGGACATAGTTGTGACTGACAATTTTGCAGGAAGCTGCCCCCCTCCTGCCTTTTACACACCACAGAGGGGAAAAGACAATCGGTGTAGGTTAGCATCAGCAATGTAAACGAGATGTCAGTTTCTAGGCGGGGCGTTTTAATGTGGAAAATCATTGTGTCCTCTAATGTGCTCAAGTGCGAAATCTGGGCAGGTGACATTAACTCAGTGGCATTAGTGACTTTGGTTCTCATGCCAATTTGCATAGTTCTGGGGCTCTGGAATGAAATTACATGAAGTGTTGGAAATTGCAGATGTTGTAAGTATGTGAAGAGCTGGCACTTCCCACACTCCTCCATGGTTCTCTTTGCACTAGTATTTAACAGCCTGGAGCTATGACTTCAGAGATGTGCAGTAATTGGATGAGAGTACCTTATTTCCTTGAACAAATGCTCACAGATCCAAAAGGACAAATTGTATTCCCCACATCTTGGCACAAATCATACTCATCTGAGGGTTAATTTTTTCTGGAATTTTTTTTCTGGAAGCAGTTAACATCAGACAAGAAGGTAAAAAAATAATCTAACATTCATTCACAGAACCTTCCTGTGGCAATTTTCAGACTTCAGTTATACCTACTTGTTGCATGACTTGGGGGTGGAGACTGCTACCCCCAAACTGGGACAGTGACCGCTGCCCAAAGGATGACTCATTCAAGCCCATTATGGTGAACAAAGTGAGTTTATTAGGGGCGCTGGGCAACCGGGGGCAGCTTCATTTATTTTGGCTCAAAGTTTTAGTCCATGGTCACTTGGCCACATGTGCTAGGGAGAAGGACATCATGGCATGGAAGAGTGTGGCAGACAGGACGGGGACAGGGATAATATACCCTGAGGACCCACCACCAATTACCTGTTTCCTTTAGCTACGTCCCACTTCCTGAAGTTTCCAGACTTCCCAAACTAGCACCACCAGACAGGGAGCAAATATTCAAAACAAGAGCCTGTGGGAGACATTTAAGACTCAAATACTTCCCTTCAAGTGACTTAGAACAGTGACGAGTGAGGCAGGAGGCCTGGTTTCTCTCTCTCTCTCTCTCTCTCTCTCTCTCTCTCTCTCTCTCTCTCTCTCTCTCTCTCTCTCTCTCTCTCCTTCCCTTCCTCCCTTCTGCTGTGCATTGATGAGGAAGTCCTGTGCCCTGTGGACTTCATTTCCTCATTTATAAAACCAGCAGAGATTCTTCCCTTCTACTCTTCGTTCCTTCAGGCTTCTATCTGTTTTGCTTATTTTTAAGCTGCCTGGAACAGAGGATAAGAGGAGGATTTTGATGGTAAAGAGAGGTTATGAAATTAAAACAAAACCCAACAAAGTGACGCAAACAATGACAGAACGAGTCCTCGAGCAGTGGACTCGGGAGCTCAGCGTTACCCAGCCAGCCATGCTCAGAGTCAACGATGGGATTTCCCTCCCGGAGATAAATCTCTTATTTGAAGATGAAGTTGATGTAAAGCCACATTTATCGTACAGCCACAATTCTGTAATGCATTTTCTTCTTAAGTGAACAATTTGCTTACATAGAGATACAAATCAGACTTTTCCCCATGACAAACACTACACATAATATTAAAAGTGACTCATTTACAGACTGACTTCCTGCGCAGTGGTGTGAGGAACTCCTTGGACTTGCTCCCCAGTGAAATTGGTGAAGCCTACTTTAAAATCCATTTAAAGTCTCTGGAAACAGTCCTAGAAGCAAACAGCCAAGGAAGAAACATCTACTCAAGAAAATCTACCAAAATATGGTCAGAACAGAATGAGACTGTGATATGGGGCACTTTCTTCGCTCCTCCCAGATCAGTGAGAGACAGACTCCTGCCAAGAACAAGGCCCCTCCTTCAGACCAGCAATGTGCCCCCTCCCCAAGTCATGCTCACACGCCTTCTCTACCCCAGACTAAGAATATGTATGTCCCCCTTCCAAGCTGAGAATTACACCTTTACGTTCCCCGAGATCTAGAACACCCAGCTCCTCAGCACCCAGACAGAGGGCTGGCCTCTCAGGACAAGCATGACTCAGTGTTTCTCATCTTGCCCCCAGCTGTCTGATGCTAAGGCCACAGCAAGGTGAGGAAGGCCATCAGGTGGTGCTCCATTCTTTGTTTGACCCTAGGCATGGAGTAGAGGCTCTCCCTTGAAAATGACACACTGGGGACACTGTGACCCCAGTCAGTGTCCCGACCTGAGATGGTGGAGAGGTAAGTCATGGAGACTCTGGACTGAGGCCTTACACACATACACACACACACACACACACACACACACACACACCATATACACATCACTCAACATTCAGAGCAGGGCAAACTTGTCACTCAGAGAAAAGTTTTCCATTGTCCTTAACCCAGGAAAATGTGGTATTGAGACACCTTCCTTTGCATCAGACCCTGGAGAAGGAGGCCTGAGGGTTCTATCAAGACCAGAGGAGTGCATGGAGGAAGTAACCAGGCAAAGATTTGTGGGTGGAAGCAGGAGGCAGCCTAGAGGCTATTGGATAGCTCCCAGGAGAGAGTCAGAGAATGACACCCCTGGCAGGAACCTTCATGAAGGCAGAGCACATAGCAAACCTGGACCTCAGAACCTGTTCTTCATACGAGCCAAAATTTGATTGGGTTAGTTTATAAAGCAATTGATGTCTCAAGATATGCATATGTAGATATATAGATAGATACATGAGGATGTGTATAGATAGATAGGTAGGTAGATAGATGAGAGATAGCTAGATGATAGATAGATAGATAGATAGATAGATAGATAGATAGATAGATGATAGATATAAAATTCAGCCATCAGCCAGCAAGGCAGTTAGTAGTCTTAGCAGCTGTGTGTAGTAAAGGAAGAAATAAGGGACTTACTGGTACTATTATCACTCCAGGGCAGCTGACCATACCCAAAGCAGTCCTTCTCTGAGTTCCAATATCAGGGACATATCACTGTGTACATTAAAGTAATAGAGATAGTAACTAACCAAATTAATCACAATTAATCCAAATGAATCACAAAGCAAAACACAATCACACACACCAAGGGGAGAGGATCAGTACTCCAGTACTCAGGTTTGCTGCATTCTCTAAAATGTGCAGTTTCTGACAAGAGCAAAAATATGACATGTGAAGAAACATGCAAATATGACTCATGTGGAGAGGCAAAAAAGAAAAAGAAAACAGAATCTGCTTGAGAGAGTTCTCTAACATCAGACTAAGAGGGAAGGTTTCAAATGGGAAATTAAAATATTCATAGAACTGAAGGAAACTGTGATTAGGAAGAAGGTGAGGGGAGATGACAATGTGATCTCAAGGAGAGAACAGCAACAGAGAGATGGCGAGCAGGGGCCAAGTGGAAATCACAGAGCTGGAAAGTGCAGCGACTGAAATGAAAAGCTCACTGGAGGGGCTCCACAGGGGTGTGAGCTGGCAGCCCAAAGAGCAAGGAAGTGAAATAAGTACAGAAACAAGCAAGCAAACAAAAAGTGTGGCAGAGCCTCAGATGAAAATAAAATGCCATTAAGTACACACAACAGTCATTGTGGAATGACCAGAAGAAGAAAGGCAGAGAGAAAACAACCAAAGAAAAAATAATGGCTGCAAATCTTCAAGTTCATGACAAATAAGAACCATTCAGGACACCATAGACTCCAAACAGGATAAAATCAGATACTCACAGAAAGCTATGACATAGGGGAAATTCAAAGGCAGGACAAATGTTGAAGGCAGCTGGAAAAAAATCATATATATATATATATATATATATATATATATATATATATATATAATGATAAACACACACACACACATATATATATATATTCACAATAAAAGAAGCATTACAGCCACAAGATAAAAGATAAGAAAAAAAATCACATTAACATTACTCATATTGGTTAGTCACCATTCCTGCTGAATTCTGGTAAAAATACTGAATTCTGGTATCTGTCAATCTTTAGCAGGTATCCCTCAGAGTGTTACTCTACTAAACCCCTTTGGTTTTATACTCTGAAGGGAGTCCCCAGTACTGACAATAACATTACCTGTAAATGGGCTAATGGTCCAATCGAAAGGCAGAGACTCGTAGCCCCAACCCCACGGTGCACACTAGCAATCCCACCGAGGAGGGCCCTGAGTGGAGGTGGGGCAGGGAGGAGGGAAATGGTGATACCAACACATGACTTGTTCATACAAAGTTTCTACTTAATAAATAATAATAGTAATAATATTAGAAAATATTGTAATGAATATGTAATTATTATGCCAATAAAAAGATTTAAAAATAATTTTCCAAAGGCAGAGACAGACTGGATAAAAGACTGGGAGGCACACCCTGGGGCAGCAAGGCCCTGCCTCTGGAGAGCCACTCTGGCTGCAAAAGACAAGCATGGAAAGGCGAGATCAGGTGCATTTGAGAAAGGCACCAGTCTTTATTTCCTTCTGACAGGGACCCCTCTGAACCCACAAGGAAGCCAGACCTTGTTCCCCGAGTTTGCCTCCAGGGCTGAACACGGGGAGCAACCACAGTTTCACCGTGACACTGCTGCTCTTCTGTAAGACACAGGACCTTGAATCTTGTGGAAATCCATCAGACTGGCAAGGGATGAACTGTTAAGATCAACCAGTGCCAAGCAGGAGGACACCGAGACATCACATTGTGAGTGAGCCACCATGAAGAGTCTGGAAAGGCCGAGGCTATCAAGGAGCAGAGAAGGACAGACACCCTGCACTTGGGCCTGCGTGTGGTCTGAAGGCCTCTCAGATGTTGGTGCATGCTCAGTATCTGAGCAGCATGGGACCCATGTGTCCTCCCCACACAAGACAGGACTGTGAGAAGCAGGCCTCACTGCCGGATGGGTCAAAGTGGTCAAGCTCAGACCAAGGCGCCAGATCCTAAGAGCATGAAGGACCAGAATGTGTGCAGACTTCCACTGTCCAGCAGTGGCCCTCTCATTTGAAAGATGTGTTCATAGCCGTGATGTCACATCTCTCAGGGTGAACGTACACTCAGTTCCAGGGAAGGTTCTCTCAGTCTTGTTTTTACCTATCTCATTGCCATTACAACACTCCTGACAAAGGCAACGTAAGGAGGAGGGGTTATGACTGACAGGTTGAGGACATGGGCCATCGAGATAAAAAAGGTATGGTGACAGGAACATGAGGCAGTGGTGATATTGAGTCCATAGTCAGGAAGGAGAGAGAGAGAGAGAGAGAGAGAGAGAGAGAGAGAGAGAGAGAGAGAGAGAGAGAGAGGAGAGAGGAGTGTCCCATGGGTGCTTATATTCAAGGTGGGTCTTCTGTCTTATTAATCCTCTCGGGAAAAACCCTCACAAACACACCCAGGGTTGTGACTCCTAGGGGATTCTAAATCCAACAAGTTGGCAAGAAAGGTTAACCACGACACTGGAAAATGCTAGTTTTGAACAACTCTCAGTCTAATAGCACAACAGAGCTTTGCAGAGTCCTCATCCCATACCCGGAGGGGGTCCGGAGTCATGGTGGCCATGGCCCTTCTCCAGGGCTGTTTCAGGAGTTGTGTGTGAGAGAGAAGAGATTACCTCAGGAGTTGGATGGGTGAGGTAGGTCGTTACCTCAGGAATTGTGCATGAGGGTGAGGTGGGGTGTCTTCTTGGGAGCTGTGCGTGTAGGTAGGTGTTGTCTTCGGAGTTCTGAGTGTGAGATAGGGTGTTTGTTCAATGAAGATTTGGGCAGTGGAGGCCTGCCGCTCCCCCGTCTTCGAAATGCTCAAGGCTTTTGTTTTACGTAAAAAGGACACAGAAGAAAGACACAGCCGATGGCCCTGGTCTGCTCACAGCTGCTGCTCCATGTCTGCTGTTTCCACACACAGCAGACATGGAGGCGGACGGCCTGCTGAAACTCACACAGAGTGAAAAGGCACAGAGACTAGTCAGACTCGCTCTTTGAAGACCACAGATAGAAAAATTCCACACTTGAATGATCAGAAACTGTGTCATTTTTTTTCACTTACTCCAAAGATCATGACATGTCTCTTTGCTCAATAATTTTGGCCTCAGGGCTAAAGCAACAATGTAGGAACCAAACTTCCTGGTGCCTCCCGTCTCCCAGCCTCCATCTTGTCCTGCTGAGACCATGCAGCAGCTCTTCCTGGACGGGTTGGTGGCTGAGGAACAGGCAAGACCAGGCTGCCCTTGGTTTCCAGGTCCCTAGAGGTTCTCTGAGAGGCTGAAGGGGTGATGCCACCAGAACAATTCTGTAACTTCTCCAAAAGACAGACCCGGATTTCCTCAGATAAAGAAATGGAAAGCACATCTGCAAGCATCCTCCTGGGCTGGAAAATGTAGCTTCTAGCACTTTCTTTCCCCACACATTGTTGTTTCCAGGCGGCAGTACACACACCCCGACGTACCCACCCCTGCTCACCGAGCAGTAAGCCCAGCCCGTCTCCTCCCAGACATTCTGTGTGCATTTGGGAGCTGGCTTAGGTTTACGGGCTCAGGGCCAGAACAAACTGTGGGTGTTGTTGGCCAAAGTCCTTGAATCATCCCCACAGCCAGCTGAACACTCACATAGAGAAACAGCCTTGGAAGGATCCATTTGTTCTCCTTCAGAGAGCGGCAGCGTTCAAGAGGAGACATAGAGCAGCGCCAAGTGGGGCACACGGCAAAGGTAACTTAAAAACAAGACTGAAAACCCTGGAGGCAGATGGAGGATGGAAGCCACCTCTCTAGATCTGTGGGTTTCTTTATAAGGAGTCTCTTCTGAGTGAGTTCACACAGGGTTCACATGCTGGATCCTATCTGTCAGCAGGAGCCCCCAGAAGCATTCCAGTTCCCACCATCAACCTGAAAACACACCGTGGGTAACAGATGTTGACCATTAAGAGAGATGCACAATCCATGAGATTTCAGCAGCTAAAAACCTTGATTAGGTTTTGTGAACAGGAAACCTTCTTTGACATGGATCCCTATGGGAAGAGCATGAGACACAAAGCCAGGTAAACATCTTTTTAGTTTATGACTTGATCTCTTCACAATTTGAGTCAAAGGGGAAAAGCAATACTCAAAAGCCAATGAGGGCTGGAGAGACTGGCTCAGTGGTTAAGAGCTTGCTTGCGAAGCCTGAGGGCATAGGTCTGGTTTCGCAGTACCTGTATAAAGCACAAAGTGATGCATGCATCTGGAGTTTATTTGCAGTGGTAAGAGGCCCTGGCTTGCCCATATTCATTCATTCTCTCTTTCTCTCGTTGCTAATAAATAATTTTTAAAGAAAATGAGCTATCTCTGTCATCAGTTGATGAAGCCACAGCCATACCTATGGACACAGCAACTGCCCAAGGACCCCCTTCAATGGCCTGGTCAGCCCTCTTCTGGCATATTCTTCCCCCTGCTGTGACCATTTAGAAGCCATTCCCAACTAGGCACATGCAGCTGGAAAATTATTCAAGCATGGTTTTGTGTGTGTCATTTTTACATATAGTATGGCTTTTATAATTCAGATGATAATTTTGAAATAAGGAAAATAATTTTTAAAAAAGATTTCATAACTTTCATAATACCACAATCACCTGGGAAGTATGAAGATAAGAAAGCAACCATGGAGGTTTTTTTTTTTTTAATTTACTTGGATTCAAAATATATTTTCCTCTCCCTCCAAGAACTGGGTTTTCTTACAATAATAGCCGAGGTAGCGAAAGACTTAAAGAGAATTGATTTACCCCAAATCTAAACTGCAATACTCCCTAGTCCATAGGGGACCAAGGCTAGAATGGGCAGGAACAGTGCCAAGCAGAACCAAGGATTCAGATGTGGTGAGGAGGGCTCAGAAGAGCCTGCGCTAGCTGTGCCCAGGGGTCTGTAGAGGACGAAAATGTCCTCAACTGGGCATCAGGAACATTCCAGCAATATCGCTGTGGTATGGATGAAATACCCCTCAACACACTTAGTTCCCTGTGTTGACTAAGCAAACTGGATCCTGTCTTAACTTCAGTGGCAGGCGGAGGGTTCCATGAACTACAGACAAGAGGCTTCTGGGGGCTGGAATGGATTGAGGTCTTGTAAGTCAAAATCCATGTTCTGACACACACATGATCAGCAGTCTGCTGTCACGTGGGTTCCTATGGCCTGGGTCCTAATCCAGCCAAGCCAAAGCTAAAGGCCGAAGAGAACCTGGTTGGCTCCTCCCCCTTCCCCTCCCCCTCCCCCTCCACTTGCTGACCCTCCTCAGCCACAGAGCTAAGGTCTTCTTGCCATCCAAACTGCAAAGCCAAGCTGGGAAGATGGCTCTTGTATTTCCCCAGCACTTGAAGACTGAAACCTGTGGGAACCCTCGCACCTGTGGCCCTGTGATGTGATCCCCACTATCTGCTCTCTCACCTTGTAAAGCTGGGGTGCCTCACTTCCTGCTCAGCTCTGAACTCCCCAAGGCAGAGAGGCCTGGAGCCTTGAGATTTGCTCTTGTCTGGGGTGAAAATGTTCTTCTCCACATCTTCCCAGGGCTGTGCCTGAACCCTGTTGAAGCACCTTCTCTTCTAAGCCTTAGGGCCACTGTGATCTTGACCACGCTCCTGCACTGGCCAATGACCCCACACCCACTTGCGACTCTTGGGGTACTTCCTTCTTTCCGAAACACAGTAGCGAGAGCCGTACCAGAATCAGACAATCTCCTGGGTCCTGTTAGGCCACACATCACACGGGCTCAATGGAACTTCCAAGAGAAGGAGCTCTTGTGGCCACTGGACAGCACCAGCAAAATGAAGACCTCTTCAGCCACATGCAAAGCCCTGGTTTTCATGGTTACATGTAAACAGAGGGTTAGGGGGTTTCCTATTGGAAGGGATTACTGGATAGCTATTCCCCTGCATTGAAACATTCCCTCCTAGTGGGTGGAGGGGGCTCATAAGATGGAGAAGGCTCAGAAAGCTCTAAGAGTTACAAAATTCGCAGGACCCTTCCCCAAGGATACAAAAGCAGGAACAATTGCTGAGGAAAGAAGAATCCCAAGAGAAACGGCCTAAAAGAAGTTCAGGGAGCTCCAGGGATGCGGCTTTAGGGCCAGGCACACACTCCGGTGAGACTTCTCGGTGGTATACTGCCAGTAAGTTGCTCTTGTAAGTACCCCTCACCCATTATCCTGTAAGAAACCCCTCACCCATGCTCTGTAAGAAACCCCTCACCCATGCTCTGTAAGTAACCTCTTTCTTACCCATGCTCCTGTAAGTACCCCTCACCCATGCTCCTGTAAGAAACCCCTCACCTGTAAGAAACTCCTCACCCACGCTCCTGTAAGTAATCCCTCACCCACGATCCTGTAAGAAACCCCTCACCCATGCTCTGTAAGTAACCCCTTACACATGCTCCTGTAACACTATTAAGCTTGTCCATTCACTAAGATAGACTTGGGTGGTATCTTTCCTTGGTCTGTCATCTGTGCCTTATCTAGGGTGCATAGATGTTTGATCCTGTCTCCCCAGGAAAAGTCACTCAATAGATGAAGGTCACCATGTTCTCTACCTTAGAACAGCAAGGCATAATCCTTTTGTATTTAGGAACTACATTTCCAAGGTTCTAATAGTCTTAATTTAAAAAAAAAGATTTCTTAACTTTCATAATATCACCATCACCTGGGCAGCATGAAGATAAGAAAGTTTCAAGTAAATAAAGGCATATGGTTCCTACTTTGGTGGGCATTGAAAGCCATCTGTATAACCAATGTGAAAATAAATGCCTTTTTTGCTTGTTGGTGAGTGAGGGTGTCACCCGCTGTCAAGTTCGATCACTAATTTGACAGTTGTGTTTATCAAGAAGCCATCAAAGTGTTTCAAAGCCTGAGGTGAGACCGCTTCTTTATTCTTGATTGCATCCTAACATGGCGTCCATGTCCTTCCCAACTGTGGACAGTTTTCCTTTGCTCACGAGGTCTCAGCTCAGAATAATAGTGAATCCAGGGAAGGAGATCTTTAGGAAGTGAGGTGTCATGAGGGGTCTCCTACCTGTTGCGTTGCACGGTCCCACAGTGGCCTCTGTGGGGTCATTGCTCATCTGTTCCCGGGTGTCTGTCCGGCTTCGCAGCCCCAGAAAAGCAGGCCCCTTGCTCCCACTTTCAAGGGTGAACGGGAGACAGCTGGCTGGAAAGAGCGAACAACCTTAGCATCAGTGTTAAATATGCCTTCACATTCGGGAGCAGGCCCTCCCTGGAGACCTCCCATCTTTCAGATGTGTGAGGGCCCCCACTGCCCCTCCCTGGAGTCCCCTAGGATGGGACTTAGTGTAAATCCAGGCAAGCTCTCATCAGATTGTGGGCACACACACAAACCCGTACATCCACAAAGCCTTGACAGCTGGAACATTCAGCCTGCGTCCTGCTGGTGGCCTCAGAGTCAGTTCCTGGAAGGCCTTTGCGAGGGGCCCTTCATGGGGGACATTTTCCTGTCCAAAGTCTCTCTCAGGACTCAGCTTACATTGAAGGGGACCATGTCTGCCAGCAGAGTGGGTTGGTCACATGAAGGGAAGAAGGGTGTGAATGTGGGACATTGTGTGGCCCGTGCTGAGCTGACCTCTAATGGACAGCCTGTGTGTGTGCTTCAGTAGGAGATGGTCAGTCAGTTTTGGTCTAATTCTACCCATGAGCATCTGAACCTCCCTGGTCTACGAGCAGATGGACAAGAGCCTCTGAGTGTGTGAAGGAAGCAGTTGAGAGAGGAGATCATTGTGGTAATGCCCCAAAGCTTATTTTATTTTAAATGTGGGATCTAGTCCTCTTTACTGGATAATCAAAGACTTCTGTGGACAGCTCGGATGTACCATGTCTTTACAGGTCTTTAAACCTCATGGTGACAGTAACAGAAGAAAGCTGAGAAGCCTTGGGAGGCCTGATCTCTAAGTCCCAGTTCAGACAGTAAAGTTTTAGAGGCTTAGAAGAAGACTTTTGTATGTAATACATTTTTGATTGAAGTATGTTTCACACTATCAATATTTGAAGACTATGCTACTGAGATATAGTGGCATATCGACTGCCCATCATAAAGATGGCACGTGGATAAAGTCTGACACATGACACACCCATGAAACCCCATGGGAGTTGTGTGGAAACGCAACACAGCCCCTAACAAGCTAAGCCTGCAGTCCCACAACTTACGTTTTCCCCTATCCCCACTGCCTCAGGGACAGCACTGGGTGAGTCAATGCACACACCTCAGTTTTTATACCCAGCCTTGGGTCAAACCGTCACAATGTTCTATGGTGTGGCACCTGGATCTGTCTGGGGCTTCAGAATGGTGTGCTGTGAATCTATAATGCCTGTCCCATGGGACAAACACAGCCAAGTGTCTGACATCCCACAGCCCCATGTCTAATCTACGCGTTCCTTTCAAACTTCAGCACGTTCTAATGTCTGAAGCTGAAAGGCCAAAGCCAAGGTTTCTTTCAAAACAGGGGGGATAGTCATCAAAACCCAACCATGTACTGCAGGTAAAAGTAAACAAAGGCAGTAGGGGGTGTGATACAACACAGGGTGCTCTGTGCTACAAATCCAGCCATTGTAGTCCAGGTGCTGGGCCCAGAATCTCTCTGAGGGGGAACCAGGTCTCAAAGCAGAACTTTGGGCACCTTAGAAGGAAAATCCATTCATTCATGAATTAAAGAAACAAGTCTGTGTGAACTGCTAGGTCAAGTCTGAAGGTGCTGAGAGCCAATAGCTGCTGTGACCAAGTCCACTCAACCCAGGGAGACAAACAAGTGATGCTCTGGGGCTCAAGCATCTTTCCTCCCCAACCTGAGTGGAATGGCCAGAGGGGACAGTACCCCTCGTTCCCATGAGCAGACATTGTGTGAACCCACAGAGCTCTAGGCTGGAGAAAGCAGGGTGGAGCACCGCCCTTGGCCAGCACCCAGGCCCACCTGGGTTGGCGGCAGGACAGTGAGCCCAGCTAGAAGGACACTGGGCACTTTGTTAAGATGTGACTATAGGGTCCGGGGCTAAGAAAGAATATGGAAGGCAGCACACCTTGGTGTTCAGGTGGGATGGGTGCTGGGGACACGGCTTGTGGGCTTCATGTGCAGATGACGACTATGACCTCATTCACACTTAGGAGCTGGAAGGGCCTAAAGATCCATGGGTCACAAAGCTTTCTGCAATAAACCATGATGCTGTTATACAGTTGAAAATCAAATTTTGAAATGTTTAATAGAAAAATCAAAAACATAGCTCCCAGAGCCACACGCTGCCTGTGCCCTCAGAACTCAGCCAACAGGAGAAGCGTGTGCGTCAGCTGAGAGTCATCGACATCTCAACCAATGTTGTGTTTAAATATTTTTCCCTAAAATGACCATTCAGCAGCTTCCAGGAATGTGTTTGGGTTCAGTGAAAAGACCGAAGTCCTCCACGGAGAAAAGTCCAGGGCAGAATCAATAGATTCCAAGGAATGAAGGGAAGGAATGGGGAGAGGGAGAGAGGAGAGCTCACATATGAACACGTGTGTGCGAGACACACGTGGATAAGCTTGTCTGTGTTCACATGGGCTTATCCACGTGTGCATATATGCCGGCAGTGCACACGCACACACATGCACACACTGAGCCCCTTTCACCCAGTGAAGGGTTTGGTGGCTCTAAGAAGGTCAAAGGTCGCAGAAGGTGACTCTCAGAAGACAGGGTCCCCATTATCTCTACATCAGCAATAACTTCCTCCTATGCCCCATGGTGAAGAGCCATTGTGGAGTCCTAACCCACAGGCTCTCTTCCAAGACCTCTACGGATCACTCTCCCGCTCGAAATGCATCCACCAGACGCTTGGGTCCCTCTTTCTTCATCCACCATGATGGGAGCTCAAGTACTCATCACACAGACTTAGTCCTTGGACGTCCTGAGGTCTTGTCCTGAGGCCCATCACTGAGTGAGGCTCCTTGCAGAAAGATCTCTGGCAGGGCTAAAGCCTGCAGGGAGTTCTTGTAGAGAACCTAATGCCCAGTGTGACATCTGGGCTGGAACTGGCACCCAGCCAAGGCTATGGGGACTGAACCAAGCAGAGCCCTTGGAGTACTTCAGAGCAAGAGTGGCAACTCTTTCTGCAGAGAGGAGCAAAATCCATGGGGAGAAGAGTGGGCCAATGACAAGCAGTGTCTGTGGGAAGGACTGAGTCCTCTGTCCCCAGAAGCATGGGACTTGCTCTTTGCACCCAGGGAAAGATGGCAAAGGGGCAGAGAATCCCCTCAAGGAATGTCCGTGGTTGTTTGGAATACCTGGGTGAAATGAAATATTTATTTATTTATTTATTTATTTATTTATTCATTTATTTATTTATTTGAGAGAGACAGAGCCACAGAGGGAGAATGGGCTCATCAGAGCCTACAGCCACTGCAAACAAACTCCAGATACATGTAACACTTTGTCCATCTGGCTTTATGTAGGTTCTGGGGAATGAAACCCAGGCATCAGATTTTGCAAGCAAGTGCCTTTATCTACTGAGCCATCTCCCCAACCCCTGAAATGCAATATTATTGGACCAAAATATTTTAACCACTGTTCTTAATTGTTTAAAAATTAATTTTAAAAATCCTGGTGAGCTATACATTACATAAAATCTACTATTTTAACCATTTAAAATTTTTGGCTTTGTGGCCTTAGTGACATTCACCTTGCTTAGCCAGAGCCACCACCTGTTTCCAGAGCTCTACCAACTGGCTGCACAGGGACTGACCAAACCTTCCTCCCCTTGGCTCCTAACAGCCACCGTTCTTTCTTTGTTTATGAGTGTGATCCCATGCACTTCATGTAAGGGAAATGCGACCACAATTGTCTTTGGCATAACTGAGCTATTCCACTTAATGCACTCATTCCTGTTAGCATGTGGTGGTTTGAATGTAAAATAACCCCCGTAGCTTCCATTGGAGAGATGTTTATTCAAATCCTGTGCCCAGTTTTTCTTTACTTATTTATTTGCAAGCAGAGAGAGAGAGATAGAAAAAAGACAGAGAGAATGGGCGCACCAGGGCTTCCATCCACTAAATGAGCTCCACCCGCATGTGCCACTTTGTGCATCTGGCTTTACATGGGTGCTGGGGAATCAAACCCCGGTCATTAGGCTTTGCTGGCAAGTGCCTTAACCATTTAGCCCACTCTGCAGCCCCTGTTCCCAGTTTTTAATCAGATTGGTTTTTATTTTGTTTGTTACTGAAGTGTAGGAATTCTTCATAGAGTCTGGGTGACACTGCCTTATGAATTCATGATTTGCATACATTTCTCCCACTCCAGGTGCTGCTCTTTTATATATATTGTCCATAATGAGTTACATTATTTAGTGGGCAAACCATGAGTTGTTATCACCAATTCCCCAATGCCCCCCCTCCACATCCCCAATCAGCTGGATATCCTCTTCTGTGGGTCGGCTGGATCAGTCCTTGTGGCAGGGGACCATGGATAGCCTAGTACTCAGCCCGTTTCTCCTGGCCCAAGTGTGTTGTTACTGAGGGGTGCCATGCCTCTGGATAGTCTCCCCCACCATGGCTCTCACAATCTTTCCGGCCCCTCTTCCGCTCAGTTCCCTGAGTTGTGGTGGGTGAGTATTAAGGCTGCTTTAAGGTTGTGAGTTTAGGGGTCTTTGTGTCGAAAATTGTTGGTTTCTGTCACCCTGGTTTATCCTGTGTTGGTTGGATGGCTGTGGCTGTGGGTCCCTTGTTTGTCCCGTCATTCTCTGCGGGGTTCCATATGGATCCACCACGATATGGCTGTGGTGGCTCATCTCTTGCCAGGATCTCAGCTATCTGCCTACGGTCGGATGGTAGGATTAGATGGGCCACAGCTCTCTCGCTGCATCCTGAAAAATACAAACTCATTCTCCATCGGAGAGTGAGATCAGTCTAGGTTAACAAATATACACAATTCTGGATTACCTAGATTCTATTTTTAGTAGCCTCCCTGTCAATTGCTCCCATAGTGCATCTTTTCTTGTGAGCCCAAGAGTATGGGATCTGGTGCCTATTGCCCTGAATCCCCAGTTCCAGTCAAGGGCTCCCCCTCCCTTAGTGGAATATTTGTCTGAATTTTAAAGCTGTTGATTGTCTCCCCCAGGCCCAGGCTCCTCCAGGTGCTGCTCTTTTATGTTGCAGTGCTCTTTGACATCTAAACACTTTGAATTCTGATGAAATCTGTCTTATCCTTTTTTTCTTCTGCAATTGTGCTTTGGGAACCATATTCAAGAAATCATTGTCAAACCCACTGTCGAAAGCTCTTCTCTGACTCTAAGAGTTTTATAAATATTTGTGGAGAATTTTAGGTCTTTGGTGCATTTGGGATTATTATTTTTTTCTTTTTCTTTTTGGTGTGTGTGTGTGTGTGTGTGTGTGTGTGTGTGTGTGTGTGTGTGTGATGTGTGTGGTGTGTGTACATGCACGGCCCCAGCAGTGCCCCATGCATCTGCCTGCAATGGGCAGGGTGCTCACTGCATCGGGTATTTCTCTGCATCGCTCATCCACCTGTTCTTATTTGAGCCGGAGTCTCTTACTGATCCTGGAACATGCTGTTTTCGAAAGCCTGAGTGATTCACTGGGTCTGCTCCTCTGTGGGACTGGGGGCACACGTGTGTGTAGTCACGCCCAGCTGCTTATGTGGGACCTGGAGATTCAAACTCTGATGGCCTTGGGTCCCCTCAGACCCTCATGCTTGTGCAAGAAATGCACTTAACCACAGAGCCATCTCTGCAGCCCTGGGATTGTTTCTGAATGAGGAAACCCTGATGCATTTTCATTTTAGCCATGTATAGGGATGATGCCGCCCTATGACCCTGAAATGAATGAGTCAAGAAAACCCATAAAGGAAATGCATTTTCATAAAGATATGAAAATGATTGGTTTAAGACACACAGTCCCCATATCCAGAAGAGAGAAACCAGAGAGAGTAGGTGAAAACAAAAGGCTCTACGTGGGACAGGAACATAAGGAGAGCCTGTCTGTTAGACGGTAAGGTGCTGCCCTCCACCTGACGGTACCACCTGGGACATGTAGAGCAGTCTCCAGCCTTGCTCCTGGAGAGAGATATGAGGAGTGGGCTTTCCTGGAGAGACTGAACTTGGATTTGATCAAAGAAATGTCCTGTTGTGGCTGAACCACGGGGCAGAGCTATGTCCCCACCTGTCACTCTCCAGGTAGGTCACCAGACAACAATCTCAATGGCAGACCACCCTGCATCTAACTTCCAGCTTGTGTTAGTGCCTCACTCTGACACATGGAAGGAGACCACGGTCAAGGAGAGCTTTGAATACATAAGGCTGAACCTGAAGAAATAAGCAAGAAAAAGAAAGCTGAAGAAAGTCCATAAAGAGAAGGAAAAGTTCTTACAGCTAAAATGTTCTCAGAGGAAAAAGAAAAGATTTCCAATACTGCACAATTCAGCTATAAAAAGGAACATCTGGGGAATAATAAAAAACATTTTAAGTTAATAGGAAGTTTGAGGGATAAGTTTTTTAATTCCCCAGAAACTAGAACAAAAGTACAAAAACAGCCAGAGTGAGAGAGATAGAGGAGGGTGCTGGATGCCAGAGAGATCAGAGTTCAAAGGCAGGGGTGGTTTTCCTCTGGGAATTCCTTACCCAACTAGAAATACCTTGAAGGAAGGAATTTTCATACACTCAAGGTCTCCAAATATTAACCCACCAGGAGCCTCAGTCAGGATGCTCCTAGATGACACTGCAGTCAAACCTAGGAGTAAAGCATGAACAGGTGAAGTGTGGGTGCTGGAGCCAAGGGACCCCCATGTTTCCTTTGCTGGGCGCTCTGTGGGAAAATAGCAGGTGGTCCCCTTCAATCTAGTCCCATGGTGCATGTTTCTAATGGTGCTGTGTGTCTTAGAAGGTTCGTTTAAATTCTACTATCAGGCAAGACCAGACCCTGGTGAAGTCCAGGGTAGACACATACCTATGTTTGTATCAAGTGCCCTTCTTCGTATCTGCTGTACCTCTTCAGCAGGACATCTAAAAAGCCTACGGAGTTTATAAACCTTTTAATAATTCTGTGTTTCAAAATACGTATTCATAAGCTTAACTCTGAACTGTTTTTCTTTGAATTCAATATAATAAAAATCTCACTCTATTGAAAATAGCCAAAATCCAATCCAGGCACATCCTGGGCTCCAGAGAGAAGTCTTCCTTTGCTTCTGTCTCTGGTCTGTTATGACTTAGATACACAGCTGATTTCCTAAGTGCAAACAGCCAAGCAGCCGCAGGACCAGGGATGGTCGGAAGAGAGGCCTCGGGTGCACAGCTCTGAGTAGAGCAAAATTCAAACATGGAGGTTTCCTCTTCCTGGCGCCTTGCACAGTGAGGGGGGGGGTCTCCTTTTACCAGTTCTCTAGACTAGGAGCACTCCTGCCTGTCACCTTCAGGAGCCCATGGGGGCTCCCTGAGTCCTGAGCCTCACGTGGATCAGGATAGAACTGGTTTTGGTGTTGCTGCTGCTGCCCTTTGCAGAGGAGGTCAGCACACGCATGGTGGCTGCTGTGTTCGGAGTTGGTGTGACACCTGTTCTGCCTCTTATTAGCTGCAGCCAACATGAGCATTTTTAAGCCCATTATGAAGATTTGGGAGCAAATAAGGGATAAAATTAAGACTTGCTTATTTCGTTAGTTTCCCTTGGAGGCAGGCCTGTGAATTTTATTTGAATAATAAAATCCATCTGAAATGCTGAAAGGGATAAAGCAGTATTTTGTGGAGAAGGGCTTGGGGGACATTACATGAGCCACTGCAGTAACAGAGCCAGGCAGGACTGTCGGTACCTGCTAGGAGCTCAGGTATGCAGCGGGTGGTCCTTCAAAGCCAGGGTGAAGGGTCTGCACGATGGGAAGTAGCCATGCAGACTAACTTGACTGCGCTCGGTGAACAGCGCATCTCACTGCCTCCAGCCCACTGTGCATAACTGGAGAGTTTATTTCGGTTTACAGAATCCCAGGTGTCAGAGTTGGGGAACACAATAGAAGTCACCTGGTCGATCTAAGTCTCATCTTTTGCGTCTATAAAAGGAAATGACACCTCTCCTACTCTCCCTCGAACCCTCAGAGCTAAGCTGAGACAATAAAGATTCTCTCACATGAAAAACGTGGCAAGAAGCCTGGAGGTTAAACCAATGTGACATTAAGCCACTCATTGGGTTAGACCAATAGGTAGGTAGCAAGAGCATCTGAGAAAGGCTTGGGTCCTGTTTTACTAACCCCAGACTAGGGGAGAGGCAGAGAGGAGGGCCCCATAGGCGTACACAAAGGATTCATCTGAACATATGAGAAACAGTAAGCGACAGAGGAAAGGACTGCTCTTCAGCCCCAATCACAGCTGACACATAACAACAGATAAAATACATGGGAGAGAAAGCCTGCACCCTGTAGATGGTCCAAAGCCCTGTCGCTGAGAAAAGTCCCATCCCAGGGAGGGGCTCGATGGATAGACAGGTCCAGGGAACTCCCTGAGGCAAGAGATAAGAAGTCAGACCATTCTTTGATCTCTAGCAAAGTGGTCAGGCTCAAAGACATTCCTGCCTTCATTTTCGGGGGTCCCATCACCCTAACTGCCTCAGGTTTCTTATCTACTGGGAAATGGGGGCAATCACTGAGGTTTACTTATATTGCCAGTAACTAGCAGAAAGGACGACAAAACTGAAAATTGCAGCATGTGTTGAACACTGGCAAAGACGGAAACCGCTCATGCCAGCTTCAGGCTTCCAGGAGGTCTTTCCTTAGAAAGCCGAGGACAGCCTACTGTGGGTGATGGAACGATCACTTCCTCATGGGGAGAGCTCTGAGAATTCACCAGTTCCAGGGAGGCCACATGAGGAGCTAGGTCTTGTACAATGAGACGTTCACGCTGCCTCCCGCCTCTCACTCTTCCTAAGGCTGTGTTCCTTTTCAGAGAACACGCCAGTTCTATTCCCCGCGCTGATCATTCTGCCCCGATCTTTTACATCCCTCATGTTCAGACCCACCTGGGGACTGAAGAGATGGCTCAGTGGGTAAGATGATTGCCACACAAGCATGAGGGTCCGGGTTGGGATTTGGCATGTGCCTGTGACTCCAGAGCTCAGCTGATGAGTTCTGAGTTCAGCAAGAAGCCCTGTCTTTGCAGTAAGTATAAGCCATAGAGTTGACTCCAGGGGCTGATCACCACCCCCACAGCTATCCCCACACATGCTCTGTAAGGGCAGGAGAGCTGCCTGTGGTCAGGGTCCACACAGCACTGAGGACCCGCCCTCCCTACGTCAAGGAGCTCAGGATGACACACATGTCCTGGTGGCTTTTCTTAACTCCACTTGACATGCAGTTCACTGCTCTACAGCAGCAGGTGGCTGCCAAGGGTCTCCCATATTTGGGACCACACCAAAAAAACCCCCAAAACAAATATGTTCTAGACATGAGGGGAAGACCGGGAAGGTCTGACTGGAAGAGCATGGACAGGCACCATGGTGTTAAGCAGAGGGCTTTTCTCCAGGCCCAGGAAGGAAAAGCATGTTGGCTATGGTCAGCCCTCCTCAGGCATGTGGTCCTAGCTCTGATGCATATGGAACTCCTCAGCCATGATGCCCACACAGCAGCCACCATCATGGCCAGCTTGGGAGAGGATGACTTCCCCTCCACTGCTGTCTCGGGAGGACCATGTCCGTGGAGATTGGAGCCATGCTCTTCATGCCCAGGAGGTTAGATTCTCAACGGAGCTCAATGGTCAGACATCTCCAAGGCCACCCAGAGAGCAGTGTGGAGAAGCAGGAGCAGGGCTCTTGGGAGCCCAGAGATGCAGAAGAGAGCCATGCTGGGTACCAGCTCTTTCTCCTGCTTCTTTGAGAAGCACTCAGGGTCCAGAAAGGCCCTGGAGAGAGCTCCGTGAGTAGGCTCAGTGGTGACACCTGCATTTGGCCCACCCAAGGACTGAAGATATCAGGATGGAAGGAAACTGGCTAAGGGAGAATTTACTTTAAAAATGAATAAATCACATGCCTTGCTGTTGAACTACTTAATTCATTACAAGAAAAAAATCCTTCTGTTTCTTTATTTAATGAAACAATAGGAGAACCATCCATTTCCAAAAAAAAAAGAACACTTTTTTATTTAGCTGCTTTTGCTCTAGACAAAATTCCAAGTTCCTCTATAGGTTTGCAAAGATGAGATGAAGAGAGAAGGAAAAAGAGGAAATGATCTAAGTTCTTCTTTCATAGAAAGACCACTGGGGCTTGGTCATTAGAAGCAAAGTAAGAAAAAATCCTACAGTCAAAAAAGCCCTCACCCAAGTACCCACACCCTCACCCAGGTACCCACCCCCTCACCCAAGTACTCACCCCCTCACCCAAATACCATGTCCTCACACATGTACCCACATCTGCTCCCAAGTAACCACGCCCTCACACATGTACTCACGCCCGTGCTCAAGTACCCATGCCCACACCTGATGTTCACACACACCATGCTGATAGAGCCACAAGAAGGAATTTCTTTGTTTGTTTTTTGAAAAGACATGTATACGTGTTTGTGCTGTGTCTGTATGTTTCTGTATTTGTGTGTGTGTGTGTGTGTGTTTGTGTGTGTGCTCAGTTCAAGGACTGGTCTCTCTGCTTCCATGTGGAATTAACCAGAAAGAACATGCCAATCTGGTTCCTTGCCTCAGAGAAGGCATTTTCTTATAAAGTCTAAATCAGCTTCTGGGCTATATGGGGCATGTCTAGGGCAGAGACTGCCTCTTAAGCCCTTGGATTTTGAGGCCGCCACCTTATTGGCTAGTTTAATTTTATGTAAGAGCTAAGGACATGCAAAGAGAAAGATTTGTCATTGGCTATAACTAATAAAGGAAATGGTTAGGAAAAGTTGATACGTTTAAGTCCTTCCAGTGAAATTTGAGTATCAGTAAAATTCATTACTAAACTTTTTTTCAAATGGAAAATCAAAAAAAAAACTCCAGAGTATTTTTTACCTGATTTTATTTTCTGTTTTACATACATGAAGAAACAAAATTAAGTATATATATATATATATATATATATATATATATATATATATATATATATATATGTTTGAGTAAACTGACATGATTGTCTTAAATAAGGAGAGATGACAATCAATTTTTAAAAGTATGTTGGCCAAGGCTGGCCTGGAACTCCTGATCCACTTGCCTCTTTTTCTTCAGCAATGTCACTCTGGCATAAATCATCACAAATGGAAAGTTTGGAAATCAACATGGCTTATCTCAAAAAATTAGTAATAAAATTTCCATATGACCCAGCTATACCACTCCTCAGCATGATTCTACTATAGATACCTGTATATCCACGTTCATTGATGATCTATTTACCAAAGCTAAAATTTGCCACCAACCTAGTTTTCCATCAGCAGATGAATAGGTAATGAAAATGTGATATATATTTACATAAAATGGAGTTCTATTAGGCAGTACAGAAAAATGAAATTTTTAGGAAAATGGATAGACTTGGGTTTCATTATACTAAGTGAAGTGACCCAAATTCAGAGATATACCAAAAGCACATGTTCTTTCTGATATGTGGGTCTTAGTGCCATAGCCACACGCCACAAGGTTGAACCTCCAAACCAAACACAGTTTATGGGAGGAAAGGATTTATCGAAGTTACAGATCCAGGGGAAAGTTCCATAATGGTGAAAGAGGCTGGCCCCCTTTCACAGGTCCAAGCAGAGAGAGAAACCCATCACCAGCACCACACATACATACACAACAGCAAACAGGTGGGGGAGGAAGAGAGAGATTTCTTTCTCCTTTATATAGCCTTAGGGAAGAGTCTTGAAACCCTTTGCCAGACTTGTCAGCTCCCTGAGTCTCTGGAATTTCCTTCCTGCACTGCCCTCCCAGGAAGGGATGTCTGTTTCTAGCTTCCTTATGTCCTGCCCCCTACTGAGAGGCTGCCTTCCTGTGAACATCCTCAGAGACTCACCCAAGATTACTAAACAGGTCAAGTTGACAACAAAATTTAACCATCACATGTAGTTTGTCATATCTATATGTCAGTACATACAGGGGACAAATGTGGGTAAACCCTGTCAAGGTAGAATGGCAGCCAATAGGCAGTGTACACAGCTGAGCTGGAAGAGGGTGATGTAAGACCAAAGAACCCATGTGACATGTAGATGGGTGAGGATATTAGGGGAGGGGAGAAGGGAAGTTCAGGAGAGAGGGGCATTCGAGGTAGGATGGAGGGAGGAGAACCAACAAAAATAATTTGAAAAGGTCAGAATGAATGATACCTAAGTCTCTGCATGCCAATCAAACACTAAGAATAAAAACAAATAAATAATAATTTTAAAAGCGTGTTGGGAGATAAGACACTGACACAATAAATGAGCACTACCCTCTCCTTCCCCTGGGAGGCAGCAATCCAAAATTTACCCAACTTGGTGCCTCCCAAAGACATGGATCCAAAGTTTCCACTGATATTGTATCACGGTCTTAAACCTGGATGCTTGGCAAGGGTTAGTGTAAATGATAGAGGAGTAAAGATCCCCGGATACGTATGCTTGGTGTCTACAGCAGCAGGGTTTAGGCAGAAAAGAAACCCAACACCAGTTATCTTAAAGGACAAGATCATCCCGCCTGCAGACAACAGGTAACATGCAAGCTAGAAGAAGGGTCATTTCTATTGCTTTTGAGGGAAAGGCCCATGTCGCAGGCTGTCTTTTGAATGCGGTGGAAAGACTTTCACATATGACAGAAATATGCCACTTGTATATCTTTCTTGAAAACATTACTGGGAGATGTGTTCCAATTAAAAGGTGATGGAGCAGACAAGAGAAACACCCCAAACCCCAAACCACATATCAGAAACAGGTTGGGGATACTGAGGCAAGAAAAGGAACAGCCACACAAAATAATTCACTGATCGTATTTCAGCATCGCACCTGTTATTTTCCTAAAACTGTGTGTGAGTGAGTGTGAGTATGTGTGTGTGTCTGATGTGTGTGTGAGTGTGAATGAGTGTGAGTGTGTCCCTAACCCTCCATGGTTTCTGGCAAGGGCCAGTTCAGCCCTCATAAGAAGAGTATGTACAGCAAGATTGGGTGTTGAAATTGTACCCTTGAACGTCTGCAGATTTCCGCAAGAGGAAAATGGGCTTGAATTGGAAAACATGTTTTTCTGCCTGTTGAGGGCCACCCAGCCAGGAGGACCAGTGACTATGTTATTTCCCCGGCCCAACAGCCCTGGCTTCAGTTCCTAGTCCAGCTCTTCTGCTAGAACTTTCCCAGCAGCAGCCTCATCCCGGGTGATTCAACTGTCTCTTGGGCGCTGCAAGCAGCTGGCCCCTCCTGAGTCGGACTGCGTCCTCCTGTAAGGCCTCATCACAGGAGCTGGGCTCTTGAGTCTGGGCACCCAGTGAAGGCTCTGGTATGCCAGTTGCCTGTCTCCAGATTCCAAAGGTTCTTCTGGTTGAACAGAAGTGGCATTGTTCCAGAAATGGCTCACCAGGACTGTGGATCCTGGATCTTCCTTAGTTTCCCTCCTGCCACAAGGCTCTCAGGACGTCCTGGTCTCATCCTGCCGAGAGCCTCATTAGCCACACCCACCAAGATCTGAGATCCAGAGCATCACGAAGCAAGAGCGTGTCCTATCTGGGATGGGACTTTACTATCCCACACATCATTCTGAACTGGAAACGCTTTCCTTGGATTCAAGGGAAAGACCCCTCTTTCTGTTGCTTGTGGGACCTGTCATTTGTGCCAGGTCCTCTGTTCAGTGTCAGTCGAGCTGTTCTGCCTGGTCTACTCCACAAAGCAGACTTTTACTAACAAACTAGCTACCTGGGTTTGCAAAGGTGTTGTGAGGATAGATGGCAACGTCGATAAAGTGCCGAGAGCTCTCTGACTAAGAAGGCACAGCAGAAGAATAGAGCATTAGCACATTATTATTCTCACAGGGAGTGGGTGGAATTGCAAAGAGAAATCATGTCAGAGATGTAAGGAAACTTAAAAGTCTGAGGCTTTAAAAGGCTGGGATTATTAAAACACCCAGTTGTTTGACAGGAGAAAATTAAACTGTTCTCCTGTCTCAAAAGATAGAACACTACTTTCTCATTACTTGCTGCACCCACAATCTCTTCCTCCTGAACCGAGCCTTCACTGCAAGAAAGCTCTATAGATGCAAAATTATTACATAGGTAGGTGCCAAAGTCACGGTCGGTTCCATCAAGAAACATGGAGCCATTGTGTTAGAATAAACAGCTGTAGATAGGGTGGCATTTGGGATGCAGAAGGCGAGTCTTCATTCCTCCTGATGGATGTGGTATGAGGCTCTGGGTCTGTGCAGAGATTACTGAGAGGAAAGGAGAGGAGCTGGTACATAGGACCAGGACCGGGAAATGCCATGTCCCTGTGGAGCAAGAAACCCGAAGGACCTACCACTGGAAAAGAGGGACTTCTTTCCTGGTTTCCTAGGGGAAAGAGAAGCCTTGGGAAATGAAAACGCAATACTTGCACCGGCATGGATAACAGTTCTTCGTGGTGTGGGAAAAGCCCCAGGAGAGGTCTCAGGAAAGTGATCGTCTTGGGCCACCTGCCAGAAACAAGCCAGTTCATCTAGGGGGATATCGTCACCACCTCTGCCACTCTTGCCCCAGAAAGAGATGTCATCGGACACAAAACTGGAAGGGGCAGTGTATATGAGTGCTTATATGTAAGGCAAGCAAGTTCAGCCCTCACCAAAGTTCAGGAGTAAACCAAAGAGAATACCTTAAGTACATTTGAAGTTCTTAGACAAAAAAAAATCATTCAAAAACCATAATCAAACAACAAGATATTATGAAGAGAAGGATGAGACAGTTGAAAAACTACTAGCCTTTGGAAATAAAAACACAGCTATTGAAAAAAACATTTTTAAGAAAATGAACCATCTAAAATGAAGTGAAATTGAGGGTTGGAAAAATGGCTCAGCCGTTAAAGATGCTTGCTTGCAAAGCCTGCTGGCCCAGGTTCAGTTCCCAGAACTCACATACAGCGAGATGCACAAAATGGCAAAGGCATCTGAGTTCCTAGGAAGCAGCAAATGCCCTGTCGTGCCTGTACTCCCACCCCTCTCTCAAATAAAGAAATAAAATTAAATTGTCAGAATTACTGACCTGGAAGACAGAACAAAGAACTTCCCAGGATGTACCACTGAGGAAAGAGCTAGAAGACAGGAAAGATTAAGATCCACGGGATACAGGAGAGTATCTAGAACATTCTTAATCAGGGGACAAAAGAGAGAAAATAAGGACAATGATGGAGATGGTGGCCTCAAAGAGAAAATGGTGGGAACATTCCAAGATGGCTGAAACACAAAACCCCTCAGGTTGGTGAAACATGAGCCTTCCAAACTAGGCACACACCATTCCTGAGTTCTGTATCACTCAGGGGTCCCCAGAGAAATGAAGCCAGTTAGAGATTAGACTGATGGATATGCAGACAGGTGTACAGGGAATGGCTGGTGTTATCAGAGAGGATGGCAAGTTCAGAATCTCGAACTCTAGTCCAGCGTGAATCTATAGTCTAGAATTTTCTGCAGAACCAGGAAGAGCCTATGTCCCAGCTCAAAGGCCACCAGGCAGGGCAACTCTCTGCCTTGGAGTGGCAGCCTTATGTCTCATGCTCAGTGGAAAGCTGTGTCATTTCCTTATTGGAGAAAATATATTTGGGCTGGAGAGATGGCTCAGTGGTCAAAGGCACTTGCTTGCAAAGCCCTATAGACTGGGTTTGATTGCCCAGTACCCATGTCAAGCTAGGTGCACAAGGTAGTACATGCATCTGAAGTTTGTTTGCAGTGGCAGGAGGCCCTGACATGCCCATGTCCCCTCCCTCCCTCTCTCCCTTCCTCTCTTCTCTCTCTCATTCTCTGTGTCTCTCAGTCTCTCTCTCTCTGCTTGCAAATGAATAAAATAAAAACATGCTTTAAAAAATAAAAATGGTTTTAATCGTACAATTACTAGGTGTTGATAATTACTGTGGACACTGAAGTGAATCCTTTGTCCCCTAGTAGAGTTGTGTCATAAATGTCCTCAGATGCCACTGTTTAAGACCACTTCAGGTTCCGGAAGAGTTGCAGAGCCTGGGCCAGGCATCCTCATGTACCCCCCGTCCTTCTTCCTCTCCAAACCTCTTAGGTAATCAGGGAACATTAACAACACAAGGTCAGCTACAGGCTTCATTTGGACATCGGTTCTTTCAAAGTCCTACTTGTCAGAAGGATGTCCTGTGCTCACCTTTGATGTACACAGCTGCCTTGCTCCCTTTTTCTGCGTGGGCCCCAGAGTGAGAGCTCCAGGAGAGACCTGGGTTAGCATTTGCCTGGGTGTGCCTCTGGCCTCGGCGCTAGCACAGATACACACAGCATACATGCACACATGCTGGCCTTGCTGGCGTCCTCTGCTTCCCCTGAGACTAGACACAATGAGCAATTTACATGGGAACATCTCATTTACCAAATCAGCACCAATCACAGAGTTAATTAAGTGAAAAGTCAGATTCAAGCAATGTTCTGCCTCCTTGTTTAGTCCTCATGAATGTTAGTAAGTCATATTATTCTCATTTTATAGATGAAAAATGGGTTGCATGGCCTTTATTTTCGTTGAAGGAAGAGTCTGTAAAAGTCAGAACAAGTGCATCAAGCTACTGACTTATGACTGTCCACGTACGTGTTTACCAACAGTGCTGGAGGAATGCATGACCGAAAGGTGATTGTCTGGGAGGGACATCACCCCAGCATGTCTTCAGGGTAAAAAAGGGTATGACTACTCTTCTTGAAATGGATAGTTTCTAGATGGGAAAATGGCAGAAATACTATGCATTACTAGACTGATTTCATATTTAAGAAACAGCCTCATGGTTAAGTAGTAATGTCTAGAGAGGAAATTCTAGCTGCGTCTAATTCTTTGGAGCAAGCATTTTACATACTTGAGGCATGACCCTCGTAGGGATAAATGGCGAAGTCAACTCCACTCTCTAGAGCAGGTTTTAAGTATATTACATATTGGTGCACAGTTTCATTAATTTCAATCTTAATATTGAACCATCATTATTTACGTAAGACCTCACATTTAAAATTTGTCTGTGGTTTGTTTAAGTTACCTGTGATATATGTGATACTTATATCAAAATCTCTAAGATAGAGGCCTTACATACAGTTCTGGAACAAAGAAAAAATTTTTTTGCAACTTTGAAAGTAAAATTTCAATTTTTTTCTTAAGTTTGAACTCAGAATTCACTGGGCATTGTTGTGTTGGTTCTGTGACACTCTTATATTTTGCAGAAGAGGTCCTGACTGTGGATTGGGGTGTGGCCTGAGATCCCAAGGTTTGCTGGGACTGATGACAGACACATGTGAACAACTTTCAAAGAAATTCTGAAGTTGAAACACCTGCATCCCAGGTTAGAGTGAAGGAATCCTCACTCCACGTTAAGTGGCAGCAATGATGCTCAAGTCCCCAGGGAGCAAATGTTTTGATTTAAAGTACTGTTCATCCTAGGTGTGTCTGCCATTGGTATACAGAAGGACTACTGAGGTTTTTTTGCATGTTATTTGGGTCTCTTGCCACTTTCCTGAAAGTGTTTAGATTTACAATATTGTCATTTATCAATGACTTCCTGCCGCATCCAAGTTTATATTAAAACAATGTTTTCCAGTTTAATAGGATGGAGATAGTAGCATACTGGTGTTTTAATTTGCTTGTATGTAGGTACTGGAAAATGTAAACATTTTTCCCAAATTAGGACCTTAATAGAATAATCTCCTAACAGCTAGCACTCAGAGGGTGGCCAGCTCCTGCCACTGTGTGTGAGGTGGCTCAGACTCCTCTTTACACACTGGCACAGTTCCCGTCGTGTTTCCTCGACTCTTATCCATCACCTCTCCCACACTGCTGTCCCATACCTTTTTTTTTTTTTACGTTTCGATATATTGGTTTTTGTGGTTCAAAAGTCCATTCTTCAAATTTCTCTGATACCTAGAAAATATCAGTCCTAAATGTTAACTCATATTGTTGCAGAACAAACAAGGAGTGACATCTTTAACTATTTCAGCTAAATTAATGGCCCACTACGTTTAGGAAAGTCAGTTCATTCCCAATCAACCTCCAGTTCACTACAAAATGTGTTGAACTCAATGAAGTTAACTCAGATATTGTCAAAACCCAGACTTGGCCGACTGTCTTCACCTTCTCCACCCTTGGCATAAGGCTTCTCACAATGTTGAGGTGCTGGACTGCCTGTGACCCTCTGGCCCTCCGCCAACTCCTCTGTGTTTGCGGGTCTTACCTAAGGCTCCAGTCTTTCCTGTCTTGCTACAGGAGCAGGAGGCCTCTGCACTTGTCGGAAGCCACAGGTAAATCCTCACACCAAATCCTCACACTCATCTGCTCTGTGGACAATTCAGGAAGGATCCCCAAGAAGGGGCCTATGCTAGACAACTAATGAGACACACTGTACTAATTATGTCATCCTCTAAATATTGAGGCTTTGGGAAGAAAATTTAAAAAAATACTCAATAAAAGAGTCCAAGGTAAAATTAATAGAAGAAACTGAAACTCAACTAAGCCTTTAGTCTGTGGGACTTTAATATGAGGGACTTTTCAGATCTAAACTATAGCATTCTCAGGCTAATATTTCATTAACTATCAGAAATATCACACTATGTCCACTCCAGCTGTCATAAGTCCCTGTGGGGCTAAAGTCACGCTAAATAAATGATTGGAAAACAAGATTTTAAATCACCAAATTTATAAATATTACCAGTTACATGTGAAACATAAAGAAAGATTGTTAGGTTAGAGTCAGGTTTCTTGGATGCAAGACCTACTGCCTCTGCTGGTGACGACTGTTTAGAAAATGTAGCTTGATACACTGTTGAGAGCAGCCGCAGCTTGGGAGCAGCCCGTTCTGAATCGAATACACAGTATTCATTATCCTACTGCAGAAAAGTCCAAGCTCGACACTGAGAACCATGGAGAAAGGCCAAAACCCACGAAGTATGAGCCAGGAAGACTTATAAACAACAAAGACGTAAGCTCTCAAATTAACCTGCCAGTTCTATGTGATTTCTACCTAAATCTTCCTTGTGAAGATAATGGCAAAATTACCATAGGAGAACAGAGACCCCAAAACAGTCAAGATAACGTTGAAGACCAAAAGTGAGAGGGCCCTTCCCTTATGGGATATCACAAGGGTCTGAGCTCTGGTGAGAGACACGCAGGAGGGTGGCGAGGCAGAAGAGGGATGCGCTTGTCAGAGGGAGCCAGCAGAGGATATGTGTATAAATGTTGAAAAGTAAACAGTGCTTGGATAATTGGCTTCTCACATCGAATGAAGTAGTAAAATTGCCTTTCTACCTGGTACCAGTTACACAAATCAGGTTGGAGAAGACCTTTCATATAAAAAGAAAACCTTTAGAACAATTAGAAGAAGATAGTTAAGAATGGTTCTCGGTCCTAAGAACAAAAATTATAAAAATAATGTTTGATTGAGATGAGAATTTAGAATGTAAGGATGTAAGCTAACAGGCACCAAAAGAGAAATTTAACCAAGACATGCATTGGAAGAAGGAAAGTGTGGTGGTTTGATTCAGGGGTCCCCCATTACCTTGTGTGTGCTGATGTTTGATTCCCAGCTGATGGCAGTTTCGGAATCGGAATCTTGTTGGAAGTGTGTTGTTGGGGGCGGGCTTATTGAGGTTATATGCCAGCTTCGGCTTGCCAGTGTTTGGCACACCTTCCTGCCGCTGTTTGCAGTGCTGTGGCGGAGATGATGTCCACCCCTCTGCTCATGCCATCATTTTCCCTGCCATCACAGAGCTTCCCCTTGAGTCTGTAAGCCAAAATAAACCCTTTCCTCCACAAGCTGCTTTTGGTCGGGTTCTTTGTGCAGCAACAAGAAATCTGACCACCACAGCAGGTACGGAGAACATGAGAAGAAATGGACAAATTCTAGAGTGAATATGCCAGGGATGGTGGTGTGATCCTCTAGTCCCAGCACTCCAGAGGCTGAGGTGAGAGCATCTCTGTGTGTTTGAGGCCAGCCTGGGATACTCTGCTGCAGAAAAAATAATTACAAATAAATGGAAAAAAAAACATGGAAAATATAATGGAAAAAATGAGCAAAAGAAGTGGGAAAAATCCAATAAACATGAAAATGTGGTTAAATCCACAATGAATCAAAGTGACAAAGCCATCAAAAATTATTTTTCATGTGAAGATTTTTGCGAAAAGTTGAGTGTTAAGATTTTGCATCTGTTTCTAATTGGTTTAAAAACTTTAGATGGCAAAGTAGCAACATGTGGTAGAGCTGAAGATCGTGACCTCTGAGGGCAATAATTGCATTTCCAGACAATATGCCCTCATAAAAGTCTTCATAAGCTGCAGCTGGAACTGAGATGGATGCCGTCCCCCTGCTGGCTGGCTGTCATGATGCCGGGAAGTGCCATGTGAGCTCCTGGGGGTAAGAGTCACCAACAGTATGAACAAGCAATGGATCCTACAAGCCACACAACTGAGCCAGGACAGACGCACACACCAGTGCAATGGTGGCACACAGGCTATGGGGTGACCAGCTGCTCTTTGATTGGATATGAGGCCCACTGGGTGTTAGGGAATTCATGCCTAATATTGAGAACCAAGTCAGAAGCCTCTGACTCAGAAGGTTATCAACCTAGAGGGAAGCATTTGCTGTTCTATAGCCAAAAAGGGAAGTTGTGTCTGTCAGGAAGTCTTCTAAATGTCTGTTGGTCCTCTATGATCCATGCTGCTTTTACTCTCAGCTAGAAAATCTACCTTTTAGTGATGTCAGTGAAAATGGGAAGCCAGCTGCCTAGCTTGAGGGGAGTCCTCTCTCTCCCATCCGCCAGGGCCCAGGAAACATTACAGAGGAAGAGGTGGATTAAATAAGAGCACTGCTCTCACAGCTAGCCTGACAACCTCCTCCAGGGAGATGGTGGTCGACACTGAGGAGAGACTCAAAAATTATAGGTTACCAAGAGTTCAACATTAAAGGAGACTTATAACAGGACCTCCAAGACTCATGGAACATTGGGGAAGTGGAGACAGAAAGAATGAAAGGGTCACAGGGTGAGAAAGCATAATCAGAGGCATTGCCCTTCCCCCAAAGAAACCGGAACATTCCTGATCCCTCAGTGGAATGGGAACGGGGCAACGGGAGCCAAAGAGTACCACTGATAGGAATATAACCAAGTCCCAATATGTTCCTATATTAAAATTCTCAATTAGAAGAGAGTTTTCACAGAAGTACATGAGGGTGTGAGCATGAAAAATGTTCATAGTGGCTGCCTAAATGATCTTCGGAAAAATGAAGGAGTAACACTGAAACGTATTTGTGTAATCGATTCTCAGGTTACATTGGAAAGTAACTGGGTTAGGGCTACACACATACATGGGCTATGAAAAACAAGCTGGAAAGTTAAATATAATCAATGCCTTATACAGTTTTAGGTTTTCAAAAAATTACCAAGTTTGTTTGGATGCATACAAACATGTAGAACATCATGTATCAGAGAGAGATACCAAATTTTGGGCTGTGCAGGAGGATCAGTGTGAGGTTAGAAACACAGTTGAGGGGCCCGCGAGGATCTACCTCACACTGGGGGAGAGCTACCCAGACAATTACGGTAATTAGCAGAACACCTCTGAAGCTGACATGTGCTGTAAACATACTTGTGCGTGGGCCTTGTGGAGCACTGGCCCAAAGATTCTGAAAATCTGGTGGAACCCAAGAATGTGAATTTTTAATAATCAACCAGGAGTCAAGATGAGGCTCTCCTACAAAACATAAACACAGATGGAACCTTGAAGACTCAGCCTAGCAAATGAAAGATGTTAATAATAAGTCATATAAACCCTTCACCTAGAACCAGTAGAAACATATGTGTATGGGTCATGGTTCGGACATAGTTTAGACTTGCAAAAAAAATTTTTTTTTGAGATAGGGTCTTAGCCCAGGCTGACCTGGAATTCACTATGTAGTCTCAGGATGGCCTCGAACTCATGGAGATCCTTCTACCTCTACTTCCCAAGTGCTGGGATTGAAGGTGTGTGCAACCACTCCCAGCTAGACTTTGAGCGGGGGTACTACATAAACACTGAGGACATGGCAAGGCAAGGAGGGACAGGAAGCCTCTGCCACAGTTTGCTGTTCCTACCGAGTATCCAAACCTAGGAAGACAGGGTTATTTCTGCCTTTATGGCACATGCCGTAGTCAGTCACACGCTGCTGGGATGAATCTCCAAACCAGGCACAATTTTGGGGAGGAAAGTATTTATTGAAGTAACAGACCCAGGGGAAGTTAAGGACAAAGGCTGGCTCCCTTTCACAGAAGCAGGCAGAGACAGAAACCCACCACCAGCGCCTCAAGCAAGCACACTGTGACTCACAAAGATGCAGAACTGCCAG
>PVHP010003032.1:0-82519 GCA_004024765.1 Zapus hudsonius | reverse complement strand
AGAGAGAGAGAGAGAAAGAGAGAGGAGAGAGAATGGGTGTGCCAGGGCCTTCAGCCACTGCAAATGAACTCCAGATGCATGAGTCACCCTGTGCATCTGACATTACATGGGTACTGGAGAATCAAACCCCAGGTTATCAGGCTTTACAGGCAAGCAACTTAGCCACTGAGCCATGCCTTCTGGAGCCAAAAATTATATTTTTTACCTTACACATGAAATCCCTATGATATTGTAGGACCTTCATAAATTTAAGGCACGTAGAAAGACACCCATCTAGATAAGACTTCTTGCTGATGGATGAACTGGATGCTCCACTTTCAGCTTGGCAGCCTGTGGCTCTGCTGGACCGCCCACAATCTCACCCTGACAAGGAACAGCGTATTTTTACATAGCTATTCGTGACTCTTTCATGCTATCCCTAGAAAAGCATCTGCTCCAGAGGCCCCGACTCCCATTGCTTCTTGCTCTGGCCACATTCTCTGTTCAGCCTCTGTTTTCATACATGCACAGCCCATCTGGTAACCCGTTACATTACCACCACACACTTAGATGCTTTCCAACACCTCATGTCTATTATTGAACTATGAAATCAAATCCATCTTTGAAAAGTAGGTTTTAGTTTGGATTTCTTCCCAGATTTTAGAAGTTGGGTTCTTAAGTATAAAAGAGAAATACTTTACAATGACTCTGGAAGTGACCTTGGCTCCAAGGTTGACAATTTGGAAACTTTGATGCTTCTATGTAGCTGAGGTGAAATCTCCTAACACAGAGAAGGTATTGTCTTCAAACATTGTCATTAAATCTAACTTATTGGGACCTGAGTTCATCCTAAATCATATCCCAAATGTCTTTAGAGGTACCCAGGACTCCAGAGTCATATATCTAGGTGACAATTTGTTTCACAATAACATCAGACCAGAGATATCCTGTTCACAGTATATTTGTGTCATCAAAGAACAAAAGAAATTATCTATAACTCCACGGAGCAATCTTGCTTCCAGATATACAAAGCAAATTTCCCTGATAATTTGAAAAAGATATGAGAGCTGTATGGAATTTTCACATGTCCTAAAAGTTGTCAAATGCATGTGTTCCTGATCCGAAGGACTCCAGAAACATTTCCAGGGAGATGATCCCAAGCAGGTGCATTTTCCAGTCATGGGTGATTCATGACCTCACAGCAGAGCCAGCTATGGGAAATAGACACAGTTGATGGATAATGTCCATGACTTTACCTGTCAGCTTTCTTTAATGTCTTTGTTGGGTTTTGTTTTGTTTTAAAGCATCAACGAGGAGACAGATGGACAGAGTCCTTACATCAGAAACTACTTCCATTATTTTTATAAAGTGTTTTTTGGGGGACTAAAGAGATGGTTTATTTAATAAAACATTTCTTATGCAAACATAAATACCTAAGCACAGATTCCCCATCACCCACACAAAAGCTAGGTACAAAGGTGGGCACCTACAATCCTACAGTTGGATAAGCAAAGACAGGACATGAGGTCCCCTTGACTAGTGTAGGGAAGTCAGTGAGCTCCAGGATCAATAAGAAAACTTGTCTCAGCAGAAAGTGATTGCAAAATATACTTGATATTGACCTCTGGTCTCTACACACATGCATACGCATGCGCACATGCAGCCATACACTTATATGCAAGCACCCACATGAATCTAATCATGCATGCACACACAAAGGCATACCATACATACATACACAAAGATATGACACTTTAAGTAATATTTGTTCAGGAGGAATATGCAAAATTATAATCAGATAGTATTCACATCCAATAGGCATTTTGGTTTAGATACACCTTTGTGCATGTGGCCAAGGAAGTCGGTTCATAGGTAAGATTATTTGTAATGAAAGATTAGAGTTCTTCCTTCAAATTGAGTTTACTTGTGGAAAATCTCCAGACCACTTTCTGTGTATTAGGGGATGAAATTAGGAAAAAGCTGCAAGGGTCTCTGATCATGTCAGTCTAGAGAAGGAGAGATTTGTACCTCGCCACTTGAGGGATGTCCCTCACCTCAGAGACGTGATTGGCTGGTCCCTCTCACACTGCACCATAGATAAACATACCAAGGTCCTTTTCCTAACTGCTCTGCTCAGCATGGTGAATGCAGACACCCCCTCATTCCTCTTACCTCGAGCTTCATGATTTTCAGCTTTCCCATGTCTCACTGAATACACATACATTTGGATGTCTGGTTCCCTTCCATATTTTAACAGGGTTTCTCAAATGTCAACATTACTTTCAAGCTTAAAAGCTCTGTCTTCTGCTTTAAATGCATCTTGTAGATCACATATAATTGGATCATGAATCTAGAGTCTCTCTTTAGATTGCTGAACACACTTGATTGATTATTTATCTTTAATACATGTATAAGTGACCATATTTTATTTTTACATTTTTTTATATTTTTATTTGAAAGGAGGGAGAGAGAGGAGGTGAAATGAATGGGTATAGCAGGGCCTCTAGCCACTGCAAATGAACTCCAGATGTATGCATCACTTTGTGCATCTGGCTTCACAGGGGCACTAGGGAATCCAATCTGGGCCATCACGCTTTGCAAGCAAGCTCATTTAACCACTGAGTCATCTCCCCAGCCCACCTAAACATATTTTTAAATACAGTAATAACAAGACCCTGTTCTTACATTTTTACCAATGATCTTTGTTTATCGTTTGTTTCATGTTTTTATAGTATGCAAGTTGTACTTTTGTCTGCTTATAGCCATCTATGCTTTGTGTTGATGATGATATTACAGGTGGAGTAATTTAATTTATATTTATTATATTTTATTATGAATTCATATATGTGTATGTCCAGGTGTGTAGTGTGTGCAGGTGTGTATGCAAATGTATGCACATGCACGTGGAGGTCAGCGATCAACCTTCTATGACATCCTTTGGTTTTCCATCCACCTGCTTGGAAACAGGATCTTTCAATGGCCTGCTGCTTTCCAGTTAGGCTAGAATGTCTGGACAGAGAGCTTGAGTCATCTTGTCTCTGCCTTCCCGGTACTGTCTGGCTATAGGTATATGCCACTATACCCTACTTAAAATTGTATAATTGAGGGCTGGAGAGGTGGCTCAGCTGTTAAGGCACTTGCCTCCAGTGCCTAAGGCCCCCGGTTCAATTCCCCAGGACCCACATACACAAGGTGGTGGCCCTGGTGCACTCTCTCTCTGTCTCTCTCTCTGTATCTCTCTGCTTGAAAAATGAATCAATAAAATATTTTTAAAAATTTTATAATTTATAAAGAACCGTCGTTTATGGTGAGCTGGAGAGATGACTCAGTGGTTAAAAGCACTTGTTTGCAAAGCTCTCTCTTTTAAATAAATGACAAATATATTTTTAACTAAAAAAAAAGAACTTTATGTTGGTTTGTCCAAGGCTGAGGGGTGGGTCTAGGGATAGCTTTCTTGCTCTCAGGGCCTCCAGGTAGTACAGAACATAAAATGGTGAAGTTGGATGTACTCAGCAGGCCTGGATGAAATGGCTTTCATAGGAGACTCACTTTTGTGAGCATCCAGTAACTCATCCACTAATTCATTCAGAAGGGCTGAAACTTAATCATGCCTTGAAGGTCACATCCCCTTCTGTGGCTCACAATTTCATAATGGAGAGTCAATTCTTACAATAGACTTGAGGGTACAAAACATATTCAAATTATTGTACTTTGTTTCAAAATCATACAATTATACTTTTTTTCTGTTTTGATAAGCTAAAATTACACACCTCATGATGCACCAAGGAAAGGCTCAGGTACCAGGCATGGTGGTGCATGCCTTTAGTCCCAGAACTAGGGAGGCAGAGATAGGATTGCTGTGAGTTTGAGGCCACCTTGAGACTACATAGGAAATTCCAGGTCTACCTGGGCTAGAATGAGACCCTATCTTGAAAAACCAATAATAATAATAACAACAATAATAACAGTAATCATAAAGGATCAGGGGAAATCTATGTTTTCTATTTCTACTATATTTTAAAACACTATTCCCTTGCCTTCTTTGAATGGGGGTCACTAATTATGACTTTTAAGGATCAAAGTAGCTTCCAAGGAGTTCAGTGTTTGACTTGTTCTTTTCAAGATGGCATGAGTTTTGATCAAGGAGGAGATAGGAGTCTTGGAAACTGATGGGCAGCATAGATTAGAGCAGGATTGGGAAATAAAATAGCATGGTGAGAAAATGCCAACACATGCCATCTAAAAGGAAGACTCCACTCGGGAGGCAGAGGCAGGAGGATCGCCATGAGTTCAAGGCCACCCTGAGACTACATAGTGAATTCCAAGTCAGCCTGGACTAGAGCGAGACCCTACCTCAAAAAACCAATTAAATAAATAAATAAAATAAAATAAAAGGAAGACTCACTGGGAACGGAACTCAAAGTCCCTTAATTGCTCTGCAGAACACTCAATATTTATCACAGTACACAGGACACAGCTCCCATAAAATCTTGCTGAAGAAATAGTAGCATACTTTTTTAAAAAATTGAGAATTGGACAGTGCCAAAGTTTAATGTTTGAACTTAAAAACATAATAGTAGAGCTGGAGAGATGACTCCACAGTTAAGGCGCTTGCCTGCAAAGCCTACTGACCTGGGTTTAATTCCCCAGCACCCATGTAAAGCCAGATGCACAAAGTGGTGCATGCATCTGGAGTTCCTTTGCAGTGGCTGGAGGCCCTGGTGCACCCAATCTCTCTCTCCCTCTCTGCCTCTCTCTCTCTCCTCCTCTCTCTCTCTCTCTCAGTCTCCTTGCAAATCAATCAATAAAATATTTTTTTAAATGTAGTAGTAAATATCTTGGGTGCCTGGAAGCTGAATCTAGCAGAACTGAAAAACACTGGAGAAACAGAGGCAGCAAAGAAGCCTTGTGATATAGGCCAAGCAGCAGAGAAGTGGAGAAGTTGGTTTCAGAGGAATAAGGGGTTGAAATGAGTGAGCCCTGACAATTGACTGGATTTGGGAAAAGAAGAGCAGAGATTTCTGAGATCAGACTGAAAAGCCAAGTCTGACCAATGGTGTGGATATTCCTCAGTGAGACTTTGCACTTACAGCTTTGTCTCAAAATGATTTCTTAAGTAACTGTCAGTATGAACAGGGCCATCCCCACATGAGCCTACCACTCAAATGCATGAGGGATGAACTACACTTTCTGTTAGCCAAAAGGCCAAGAAGCAATATGGGGAATAAATTGTATATGCTCCTTGAATTTGATTCCAAGCTTTTTTTTAAAAGGCTCTTGTTACTGGAATTCATTTCCATGATGAAGAAAAATTTCTAAAATTTTTTGAAAGAGATCATATGAGGTGAAGAAATTTATGTATGAGAAATCAAATCCAGGGGAAAATTACTGAACCTTTCAAATAAAATATATAGGTAAGATTAAAAATCAATGAGCTTAAGCATGGTGTGTGTGTGTGTGTGTGTGTGTGTGTGTGTGTGTGTGTGACTTTATTTATTCATCCCACTAGAGTGTTTATGCCAACATTAAATATCATTTCTAGACAATCTTCCCAATTTTTTCTTGGAGGGCCTCAGGGATCGTTGGGTAAAATTATTTCTGAACAGAGCTAGACATGATCATGCCTACCTATTATCACACCACTTGGAAGGCACAAGAATCATGAGTTTGAGATCAGCATGGATTACATAGCCAGCCTCTGTCTTTCAACAACATCAAAAGGTCTATGGAGCTGGAGAGATGGCTCTGTAGTTAAAGGTACTTGCTTGCAAAGCCTGCTAGCCTAAGTGCAGTTTCCCAGTACCCATGTAAAGTCAGATGTACAAAATGGCACATGTGTCTGGAGTTTATTTATAGTTGCAGCAGGCCCTGGCATATCCATACTCTCTCTCTCTCTCTCTCTCTCTCTCTCTCACACACACACACACACACACACATAAAAACAAAGGAAGGAAGGAAGGAAGGAAGAAAGAAAGAAAGAAAGAAAGAAAGAAAGAAAGAAAGAAAGAAAGAGAATGATTTTTTTTTAAATCTCTGAACAATGTACTATAATGCCGAAGGTGTTATAAACCAAAGCTATATCTGATGATTAGGCATGAAACTCTTTGGTTTGGATAGGAGTATTATTTACCTGTAGATATTTAATTTCTCTGCAATTTCAAAATAGTCAGCCTGATGACAAAGTTTACATACATAGATTTAAATAAACATTTAAATTATGACAGTGAAAAAGAATCACTTCCATCAACAAATCCAGACTAGTTGTTCCTAGGAAACATAGTTTCCAAAATCACACAAACACACACACACACACACACACACACACACACACACACACACACACACACACACACACACACACTGAAACCCAAGCTATTCCAAGAAGGAAAATGGTCTCACTGAAAAATAAAAGATGTGCTTACTTCTTGACTGACTTATCTCTCCTATAAAGCAGTGTGTTCAGCATTCTTGTGATATCAGTCTGAATTGAAGATCAGTGTTCTCTACTTTCTCCAAATATCATTGACTGATTTCCCCTGGCAGCTCATGTAATGCCTTCCAGCACCACACATGCTACCATCTGGGAGCTGGTTACCATTCTGTATCTCACAGTGTCTCTCAGTGTTTTGTGATCACTTTCTGTGGTTTCTTCAGCAATAGGGTGTTACCTTTGGACTGGGGTGGGTATTCAAGAGCTTTGACAGAAGCCTGTCTTGTTTTGGGGACCACATGGGTCTCTTTGATCAACAGCTTGTGCAATATTGTCACCAAAGCATAGGGGGATAATCAATTGCTTTCAAATTGGCCAAGAGGTCCATCCACTCAGTGATAAAGAACCCTAACTGGAATTGGGATCCAGGGCAAAATCTTATGGGGGCCAAAAACTTGGGCTCCAAGGGGAAATTCCCACTACCAAAGAACTACATAGAGTCTACACCCAATAGAACCTGGCCAAATTAGCAATGTGTGTCTCATTTAACGTATACTGATCTCACTCTCCAATGTAGATTCTATTTGTATTTTTCAGAAGGAAGTGAGAGAGCTGTGGTCAACCCAACTCCACCAACAAGACAAGGGATGATGGCTGCCATCCAGGCAGGAGATGAACCACCCCTGGCCTATCATCTAGGCCTCAAATGAAAGCTATGAGAAAGCAGTGATATAAACATGAGACCTATCACCACAGCAAGTCAGATAACCCAGGAAAGGTAAATGGAGAAGACACCAATGATATCCAACACAACCCAAAGCTGAAGTCCAGAGACACTAAGATCTCAACCATAAAGCAGACTTAAAACTCACCCACCATGACTCAGGGAACCCAGTGGAAGAGGGGGGAAATATTGCAAGAGCCAGATTGGGAGAATATATATATATATGGCAGAGCTTTGTAGACAATGTCTCTAAGGACACAGGGCCTGGATTTCCAAAAACTGGAGTGGCTACCAAGTGTGGCTGTTGGTACGTGTTAGCCCTGTCCACACAAATCCACACTGGCTGAATGTCCAGAAAGATCTACATAGATCAAGAAGCTTCCGAACTCATGGGAGGTAATCAATCCCATGGTGCAGTGTGTGCAGCTGTACTGTATCCAATTCAGTGAGGTGTGATTGCTTTTGAAACCCCAGAATGTCCTTGATACCAGTGCCTGGCAGAGAAAAGCACACAAATTCTACCAAATCCATACCCCACATTTTAAGAGACAAAGGAAATGTACAAAACAAACGTATTCTGTTCCAGAATGTCATACCTATAAACCATTTAAAACCTGTAGTGAAAATATCATGGCAGGGAAATTTTATCTCTATCTCCTCCCCCCAAAAAAATTGGACTCTGATATGACAGTCTCTAGTTTTATTTGATAGGACTATTTAACAAACTACTTGTGAATGCTGCATGCAAAAAAAAAAAATCACACACTTAGAACACCCAGTCATTATACCCACCACCATCCAGGAAGTTCTGTTCTAACATAATCTAGAAGTCTGGCTAGCTGTGAATAGGAATGAATGTTTAGCAAATAGTATAAATTTACATCATTCATCCAGAGATTAGATCAAATAAAGCCTGCACACCCTATTTGGCTTTCCCATTTACTTATAATTTAGCCCATGTGATTGCTTATATCTGTCGCCAGTTTGATAGAATCCCCTAAGAAAACAGCCACTGAGCATGCCCGTGAAGTGTTATCTTAATTAGGTTGATTGAGGTGTTAAAATCCACTGTCACTATGGGCAAGACTAGTCTACAGGGTGGGCTCCTGGACTTTATTAAGAAGAAAGCTCGGGCCTGGACTGGACAGATGGCTCATGGTTAAAGGTGCTTGCTTGTAAAGCCTAGCAATGCAGGTTTGATTCCCTAGATGCACCAAGTAGTGCATGCATCTGGAGTTCCTTTGCAGCAGCAAGAGGTTCTGGTTTGCTCATGCATTCTCTCTCTTTCATCTTAAAATCTATGATAATATTTTTTAAAGGAGAAAGTTGGCTGGGCACCTGCATTCATCACTCTCTGCTTCCTCGTGGTGAACAGAATGTCTCCCTGATCCCTGTGACCTTGAATAGCAAGCTCAAAGAATCCTTTTTTTAAATGGCAGGGTTTTTGGTCAAATCCAGTAAGAAAGTAACATGCACCCTTTTCATTATTGAAATGAGAGCTTTTACCAAGTGTGGGAACAAAGACACATTTGTATTATTACTAATTTTTTTTTTTTGGTGATTTCTTTTTGGAGGATACTGGCATCTCTTGGTGTGACTCAGCACATTTCAAATACAACTGAATCTATTTTCAGATTAGTGGGCAAGTGTTTCCAACAAGAACATTCTCTCTTAATGGCCTCCTCTGAAGATGTCCTGTACTAAACTAATGATTCCTTAATCACAAAAGAAAACCTTCTAGTCAAATGAAACAGGCACGTGATACTAAATGATGAATTTCTGACAGACTCGGATGCAAAATTGGAGAGGCATTAGTAGGAAGAGCTTGCCTAAATTCACAGTGTGTTTTCCCCAGTGGAGCCAGAAGGCATTGTACAGCCAGAAGTGGAGTGTGTCAGAGCCTTAACAACCTTTCTCCAGAGCAGCTCTGAGTGCTTGTGAAATAAATCAGTCTAGAAAATGCCATTGGATTGCCCTCTGAAGGGTTAGTGAGTTAAACCACAGCTACTTAGTGAAGATTTCCACTCTTCTGGTAAAAGGGTATATTATTTATAATGAGCCTCATTACCAAATAGATGGAAATACTATGACTCAGAGAACTGTCCTACACTCTAAAGCTGGACACTCCGATGATCAAGGAAACCTGGATATGAAAAATCATGAGAGCCAATGAGCAGACTGTAGAACATTGGGGTTCTAAGAGTGATATTGCGGTCAGCTTTCTCATTGCTGGCAAAAAAAGAACCTGACCAAAAGCAAGCTGAGGGGAGGAAAAGGTGTATTTTGGCTTCCAGACTTGAGGGGAAACTCCATCATGAAAGGGAAAAACGGTGGCATGAGCAGAGGTTGGACATCACCTCCTAGCCAACATCAGGTGGACAACAGCATCTGGAGAGTGTGCCAAACACTGGCAAGGGGAAGCTGGCTATAACGCCCATAAATCTGTTCTCCAACAACACACCTCCAACAAAGTTCCAATTCCCAAATTGCTATTAGCTGGGGATCAAACACTCAGAATACTTAAGTTTCTGGAGGATGTCTGAATCAAGCCACTACAAGGGGTGATCATTGTGATTTGGCCTTTGCTGACATTTCTCTAGTCATTTTCTTCATGTGACTAACAGAGCCCAGAAGAACCTGACATCCTTTGGTTAGTTTATTTGCCTGTGTGTTCATTTGCTATATCATTGTACACATTCCCTTTGGGAAATCTCTTTGAAAACTCATTCAACACTAATATAAAATGGTGAGGATGGGAGACTCTGGCCCTCATGTCTTTTGAGGGTCTCTTTCTTTCTCTCTGTTTTCAAAGGGAAGCTTTCTGATTACATTTTCATATCCCATTCACTGCTTCCCATTGCATCTCTTCCTTCTTTAAACTCTTGGATTACATTACTCTCCAGTGGAATATGCCAGCCATTATCTTTCGGGAAGTCAGTGCTCATATCCTGTCCCACTGCACTGATCTCCCAAGGCCCTTGTCCTTCACTCAGATGAATTTGTCCTCCACCCTGAGAAAGCCATAGTCTTACGTGACTGTTTCCATTTCAGTACCCAAAACCACTGTCTCTCCATGCGGTTTGATTTAGCACTAAACAAACATCCTTCAACTCTAATCCCTTGGACCCATTCGTTTCTGATCTTCACACCATCTCCCCCATCTCAGGCTTTCAAATGCTTTACACGATATTCAGTAGGAAATTTTGAACCTTCAATGGACTTGTCTTTTCCTTTTGTAAGATCCCATTATACTCAATTGAAAAACTGCTAACTCTGATGAAATGTGAATTGCCCCCCACTCACCTACTTTGTGTGTCTTTTCCCATAGCTATAGACTGTCGGAAATCCACACGTGTGCTGACTGGTCTCACTTCAAAGCCTTACCACAGATCTCAGTGGATTTGCAATGCTGCCCTGCAGCCATAATCTATCCGTTAATCTGAGTTTCTTCCACATCCTGAAGCTTTTGCTCTCTTATCCTTCCCCTCTGGATGATGGCGGCTCTTTCACTCACAAACTCAGCCAATTAAAAGAGAATTTTTGCAAACCCCTGCACCTGTTCATAACTTACAGAACAGCACCTTCCCCTGTTCCCAGCCTCTCTAGAGGAGGGCTAGAGCTACCCTCTACTGAATCTTTGCATCACAGACCATTCTTTTATTTTCCATGAACTTTATTCCAGTCAGCATGCAAACATGTGGGGTATCTTTTATTTCAGTTCAAACAATATAATTGTTTAACCTTGACCCTACTCAAAACTCTACCTAATACTTCTAAGAAATACTTAAAATGCCTCAACTCTCTTACGTTTACAATCTCGTACTTCTCCAATTGTTTCTCTTGCATCTTATCAAAACTGTCTTCTTCCTTTACCATGAAATTGATTTCTGACTTTCACATCAATAAAAATTGTGATTTATTCTTAATCTTCATTGTTTAATTTACTAAGGAGCCATATGCCCCGGTCAGCCTGAGTCTATATTTGAATATATCCACTGCCCTGGTGGAGGCTTGAATAATGCCAACCTTCATAACTCATCGTGCCTGTGTTTAGACAACAAATGAACATTCTGCCTATCAAGAGAATTGAATAAAACCAACCCTATCCTCTTTAAAAAATACATTATCCTGCATCTCGTAGGCAGTTGCCTGACTCAGCATCTGTCTCGTTACAGTTTCTGTTTCACTTCACGGCCCTCCCTTTATTGATAGCTAGGCATATGAGTGTCCCAGGAGTTCATATTTGAAAATATTCTTTTTAAAAAATATTTTATTTATTCATTTTTAAGCAGAGAGATACAGAGAGAGAGAGAGAGAGAGAGAGAGAGAGAGAAAGAGAACACCAGGGCCACCACCTTGTGGGTCTGGCTTATGTGGGTCCTGGGGAATTGAACCCGGGGCCTTAGGCACTGCAGGCAAGTGCCTTAACCGCTGAGCCATCTCTCCAGCCAGAAAATATTCTTAATATACACATATATGTATATGTCTAGCCATCTGCCTATCATTGGTTTATCTATTGATCTATCTGCCTATCATCCATTCATCTATAATCATTCCCTAACTCTATCTCTATATTTTTTTCTATATGAATGTCTGTATTTCCTTTCAGAACAAGTTTAAGTTTATGGAAAGAAACAATTTACATATTTGCTTCTTTGGTGTAGCGGTTAACCGTCATTTTCCACTTGACAGGATTCATGACCACATAGGAGACATTCCTCTGCCTGGAGATTGGAGGTTGTTTCCAAAGAGGTTTAGCTGATAAGAGAAGATGGGCCCTGAATGTAGGTGGTACTACATCATAGGCTAGGATCTCAGATTGAACAGAAAGCATAAAGAGGTTTCCATACCAGCATTCATCTCTACCTGCTTCCTGCCTGTCTACCCTCCTATAGCACTAAACAGTATATGGCATTCAAGGCTTCTACCATAGACTTCTCTCCCCTGAACTCCATATTTACATGTTTGTCTTTGTTGATTCAGAAATTCTGTTGGAATATCTAATTGGTTCCTCACTTTCTTTAAAAACCAAGTTCACTTCCCAATAACACACACACACACACACACAAGCACACCAGATATTCTCTTGCTGTATACACTATATTGCTTAGTGACAGGTGTTTGCAGTTGCTCAAGCTAAAATGTCATAGTATTTAAGCTCAACTCAGATACGTCTACCTTCACTATGAGCATTCTCTCTTAAGACATCATTAGCCAAGCCACCGTTATCAAAGCAAAAATTAACCTAAACAGGGTTGTACGTAAGACTAGTGTGATGGTTAAACACAGATCAGAAGTAATTCTGACACCAACTCCATTGAAACCAAACACTGGTATCTCCCTTCATTCCAGCCCTATCCACAAGAATCTTACTGAAGTGCAATTCAACAGACAGGAAACAATTCAAAATGTATGTCATGTTGTAGAAGAAAATATTTTTAGTGTTCCCATAATCCCCATATTGCTTATAGAATAACTTATTAAATGTTACCAATAAACCTTATACTTCTAATAGTACATTTGCCATGAACATGCATTTAATTGATAGATATTTTTTCACATCATTTTTAGATTTAGGAAAATACAATTTAAATTCATACCTTATCCCCCAATAATGCCAAATATTTTTAACATCTTTTTTTCTTTATTGTCCATAATGAGTTACATTGTTCAGTGGGCCAACCATGAGTTGTTATCCCCAATTCCCCGTTGCCCCCCTTCCCTGTCCCCAGTCAGCTAGATATCCTCCTCCGTGGGCGGTCTGTATCAGTCTTTGTGGTAGGGGACCATGGATAGCCCAGTCTTCAGCCGGGTTCTCATGACCCAAGTGTGTTGTTACTGAGGGTTGCCAAGTCTCTGCTATTCTCCCCCACCATGGCTCTCACAATCTTTCCGCCCCCTCTTCCGCTCAGTTCCCTGAGTTGTGGTGGGTGAGTATTGAGGCTGCTTTGGTGTTGTGAGCTTAGGGGTTTTTGTGTTGAGATTCATTGGTTTCTGTCACACTGGCTTATCCTTTGTTGATTGAATGGCTATGGCTGTGGGTCCCTTGTTCATCCAATCATTCTCTGTGGGGTTCCATATGGAGCCTCCCCCGTATGACTATGGTGGATCATCTCCTTTTGTTTGTAATAATCAGTGAATCAACATTGGCAGATTATTTAATAATAACTGAAATCTGGTCTATACTCATGTTCTGTGTTAGTCAGACTTTTTATTGTTGAGAAGTACCTGAGATAAACCATTTTGAAGTTTTCAGTCCATTGTCAAATTGCTCTGTTATTTCTGTGTTTATGGTGAAGTAGAGAATCATGACAGAAGTGTGGTTGAGACATATACTTACCTCATGGCAGCCAGGAAGCAGGAAGGAAAGAACATAACGGGCTCATGGATAAGAAATAAACTTGACACTTGAATGAACTGACCAATTAATGAACTTGGTGTCATCATGAGTCAATTACCCCTCAATAATTTCACCAAACGTTGACTGAGTCTTTAAAACATGAGACTATTTTGGATAGACTTATTCAAGCCATAGCAAGCTTGTGACTTAGATTATACTTTCTGTAAGTTTTAATAAATACATGTAGCCATCATTACAAGACCATGCCAAACATTGGCTTCACTAATCAGTACAAAAGTCACCTGTTTTTACCCTACAACCTTTCTTGTATCCCCCCTCAGGGGCTGCCTTTCCCATCATGCTATGTTATTAGAACCATGGAGTACCCAGACATCTAGATTTTTTTTTCATCTTCCATATACTAATCAGAATTTAGAATTTCTCTATGCTTTTGGATGGTTTGGTAGCTCACTTCTTTTTCCAATTAAATAATATCTCATCACATGGATGTATTGTATTTGTTTATTTGTTCACTTATGGAAGAATATCCTAGCTTCTTTCAAGTTTATCAATTATGAGGAAGATTCATGTGTGGGAGATTTTATAGTCAGTGTAATTTTTGTTAATTGAGCAAATATCAAGGAGATTGACTGCTAGATAATATGAGAGAATGTGTTCATTTTGTAAGAAACTACCATGCTGTCTTCCAGAAACATCTGTACCATTTTTTCATTCTTATCCACAATAGTTGTTGTTACACATTCACACCAGTATTTGATGTTGTCTGTGGTTTGCAATTTGGCCACTCTCATAAGTGTGGGGTTGAATCATCTTGTTTTAATCTCATTATCCTAATGATATATGATGGCTAGCATCTTTCCATAGCCTTATCATATTTATATCTGTCTCGTGATGTGTTTTTGTACATCTTTTGTCCATTTTTTATTTTTTCTATAGATGTTTGAGAGTCCCTTATATATTTTAGAAACAGCCTTTTATACTGATAAGTGTTTAAGAAATATTTCTCCCACTTTCCTGTGTGTTTTTATTCTCTTGTGTCTTTTTACCGCAGGTTTTTTTAAATTTAATTACAATGAAGTCCATCCTTTCAGTAGCTGTTTTTTTAATGTATAATGTATTGAAAGTTTTAAATTTAAGACACAATTCAACTTGCCCTCATTTAGACTTTCTACTGTGTTGTCTTCTATGAGACTTATGGTTTGCATTTTAATTTATTGGGTCTATATTACCTGCAAATTTCTGATTGTTGTAACCTTTGCTCATTCAGTTACATGTCATACATTCACATTGTCCATTGAATCTCCTTCGTCTCTTTGTGAGAGACTATTTGACAGTAGTTCCCTGGGTCTTGCTGAGCTTCTTATCCTATAGCATTAGTCTGTGTAATAATTCGCCAGTGCCACACTGTTTTGATTACTGTAGCTTCAAAGTCAGTCATGAAATGTAACTCACTTGACTTCTATTCCCCTTAATGCTGTGTTGACTTGTTTGTTTTTTGTTTGCTTGTTTGTTTGAGGTAAGGTCTCCCTCTATCCCAGTCTTACCTGGAATTCTCTATGTAATCTCAGGGTAGCCTCAAACTCACAGTGATCCTCCTACCTAGTAGCCCCCCAGCACTACTGACTTTTAATATAATTTCAGCATCAGTTTTTGGCTATACACAAAATAAGTGGACGGGATTTTGAATGGGATTGAAGTGAATCTCCACACCACTTTGTTTGTGATGGTTAAACTCAAAGGATTTATAATCACGATGGAAACAAACCCGTGGGCTTATCTGTGAGGGTGTTTCTAAACTAGGTCAATTGAGGTGAGGAGACCCAACCTTACTGTGGACAGCACTGGTGCATGTTCTGGGGACCTGGTCTGTTTCAAGCAGGATAAGCATTCATCACACTCTGCTTCCTCACTGTGGACTTCCTTCCCTACCATGGTGGGCTGGAACCTTGAAATGTAAACTGAAGTAAGCCCTTTCCGTCCTTAAATTGCTTCTTATTGGGAATTTGGTCACAGCAATGAAACAAAATAGTAATACATTGCTGAAGAACTAGTGTCTTAATGAATGCGGAGTCTTCCTTTCATTGACATGAAATATCTTCCTTATTTACCATTTGCTTTGCTCTTTTTTCCCATCAGTTTTACAGTTTTCTTCACATAGATCCTGCGTGAATTTTAATTAATTGAGAAAGTTCTCAATTTGTAGCTTGTAGCGAGGTTTATTAAATGACTACAGGATCTTGTCAAATGCATCTGATCTTTCACATCTCTTGATATATATAGTTTTTTCTTTTGTTTTGTTGTTGTTGTTGTTGTCATCGTTCTTTAGACAAGGTCTCACTATATAGTGCTAGGCTGGCCTTAAACTCATTATTTTCATGGCAGAGACTCCTCAATGTTGAGAGTATAGGCATCTTACACACCTGCCTTGATATGTATTTTTATATAACCCGTTGATATAATGAATTGCAATAATTGATAGAGTAGCCTCCATCAACTCACTTGGTTGTGGTATTTAATTTTATATGTTGTTATCCTCGATTTCTTAATTAAGGTTTTCTTCATTTATATCCATGAGAGATTTGGTCTGTTTACTCTTTCGTAATGTCCTTTTCTGTCTTTAGAATTCGGACAAGGTTAGCTCACTCTGTAGCCAAGGAAGGTTTTGAACTCATGGTGATCTTCCTACCTCAGCCTCCCAAGTGCTAGGATTGGTCAATCCCAGCTAGAAGTGACTTTACAAAAAAAATGTATAATTTCTTGGTTTTTTTTTTTAATATTTGGTAGAATTGTTCAGTAAGCATATCTGGGCTTGTTGTGCTCAGTATTACAAAGTTATTATCAATTTAATTCCTTCATTATATAGGACTGTTCACATTGTCTATATTGTCTTCTGTACCTTTTTTGTCACTTTTTATTTTTTCTGTGACTTTTGATAAATGGTACCTTTCAAAGAGTTGGCTCACTTCATCCAAAATGAGCACAGGTTGTTTATAATATTTCTGTATTACTTGACTGTTGTCTGAGATCAATAGTTATACCTCTTGCTTGTTTTCTCATATTAGTGGGAATAATTTTACTCTGTTTTAATTGACTTTGTCAGAGGCCAATCAACTTTTTTTTTACTTTTCTGCGAAAACATTTTTAAGTTTACTGTTTTTAAGGTTTATGATTTTTCTGCTCTTACCTTTATTAAATGTTTATTTTAAATACACACACACATATATATATATATATATATATATATATATATATATATATATATATATATATATATATAATTTTCTACTTCCTAAAGTGAAATCTTAGTGATTTAAAAAATATTATTAGCAAGCAGAGAGATATAGAAAGAGAGAGGGAGTATGGGTACACCAGGGCCCTAGCCACTGCAAACAAACTATAGATGTATGTGCCACTTTGAGCATCTGGCTTTATGTGGATACTGAGTAATTGAACCCAGGTCATTAGGCTTTGCAAGCAACCCAAATCTTAGTGATTATTTAATGACCATTATTTTCTAAAAGATGGGTCCATTATTATAAATTTCTCATTAAGCATGGTTTTAATGCTCACAAATTGTAAGTGTATACACACACACACACACACACACACACACACACACACACACACACACACATATATATATATATATATATATATATATATATATATATATATCTTTTAGCAAAAATATTTTAAGCTATTCTAGGCACTTCTTCTTTAACCAATTCCTTATTTATACATGCATTATTCATTTCTCCTTGTATTTTGGGGGGGTTTTGTTTGTTTGTTTCTCAGCTGTTATTGATGTGTACCTTAATTACATTGTGGTTGACAGCATCTTTCGTATGATTTCCATTCTTCTGAATTTGTTACGACATGTTTCCTGGCTCAGAATGTCTACATGGAAGCTGGAAAAGAGTGTGTTTCCTGCTTATGTGAATGAACTGTGCTCCATAAGATGTCAGTACCTGCAGATGATTGATGCGTCTGCTCGGTTCAAGCCTGTTCTTGCTGATTTTCCACCTGCTGGCTCTGTCAGCCACTGACAGCGAGTGGGGTAGGAAGTCTCCAGCTATAATAATGGATTTATTTATTTGTCTGATCAGTTTCTGCCTCATATAATACATGCTTTCTGTTGGTAAAAGCATGTATATTAAATACTGCTATTTTTTGTAGACAACTTTTTTTCTTTACATAATGACTCTTTTTATCCCTAATAATCTGTCTCTCTTATTTTGAAGTCTGTTTTGATGGTTAACTTTATAGGTGAACTTGACTTCGACACACGGAGGGTAGCTATATCTGGGCAAATATTATGCATCTGTCTTTATATTTAAAATATGTTCCTTATACTCAACATATAGTTGAGTCTTTGTTAATCTACTTTGGACAGTCTGTGTAATTGATGAATTTAGACCATTAATGAATAAGGTGAGATTGTAAAATGTAGGATTAATGTATTAGTCAGGCTTCTCTAGGGAAACAGAACAGATTGAATGAAAATATAGAGAAGGAGATTTACTAAATCAGCTCACAAGACACCTACTGGGCAGCCCAACTATAGCTGTCCACCGACTGGAAAGTTCTGGAAACCGGAAGATGCTCAGACCAATAGGCTACATAATGCCAAAGAGATATGAGACCAATCAGTCCAAAAGGACAGAAGCACACACAAGCAACCTAAAGTGGTGGAGAAAGGCAGAAAAAATCAGGGATAAGGGTACCAGATAAAGCTGTATGTTACTACATATATTATTCATGTAGACAGTAAAAATATGTTGCATGGGACATGGAACATGATCTGGTCAGTAAAGTGCTTGCTTTGTAAGCATAAGGTCCTGAGTTTGATGACCAAGAACCCATGAAAAAAAATTTTAAGCCAAGCATGGTGGCACTTGCTTGTAATACTAGCACTTGGGATGCAGAGACAGGAGGATACCAAGAGCTTGCTGGTGAGCTAGTGTAGCTTACTTGGAGATTTCCAGGCTGACTAGAGACTGTTTCTCAAAAAATAAAGGAAATTTCCTGAAGAACAACATTTGAGGTTCTCCTCTGACCTACATGAGTACACGTGTCCATCTGCACATACACACACATGCTCATGCATATACAAACAAATGTTCTTTGTCTAACTATACTCCATGCAATATTTGGTACTAAGGCATTTAAAAAATGATTCATGGGGAATTTATATTTTTCTGTCATCTCATGTTTATGTGCAATTCTGGGAGACCTCCATAAGGAGTTAGTAGATGATCATTGTAAGATTTTTAAAATAACCAAGACTACTGTGAGGCCACCCTGAAGAAGAAAGATTTTATTCAGAAAGAATGCAAGCTGCCAGGCTGTCTCGCCAGGGCGGAGAGAAGAGCATGTGAGAAAAGTCCCATCTGAGCTTACAAGGTCGAGGTGAAACTGAGGTCCAGGAATTTGTAACATAGGTCCAGAGGTAGCTCTCAGCATCAGGGAAGGAAGGTCCCTCCCACCAAACAGAGACACAGCAGGTGGGGGCTTTAACTCCTGTTATGAGGCAGGCTTTGGTTTAGGTGTTGGAACTTCTTTTGAGGCTCCCTGCACTTGTGTGGTGGTGGTGAGGGGCTGAACTGAGGTGTTGTCTGAGTTTCGACCTAACAGTCGTGTGAACAGTACCTCATCCACCTCAGTCAGCCAAAAGGCACACTCCTTGTATCTTTCATTTCTATGTCTTGAAAATTGCAGATGGTCATAACTTGGCCCTTCAAGTTGTCGGTTTTTGAGAATCCAGCCGAGTGAGACAAGTCTATACAAGACTCATTGAGAACTCTGGTGAAGCAATGGGAGATTCAGGGAAGATATTGACAAGCAAACTGATGGTTGAGGAAAGTGATTGTGACAGCCTGTTTTTTCACTCTGTGAACTCAGGGGGGTGGTGAAATCAAAAGCACTCCCCACACAATCATTAAGGCTGAAAACAACTTGAAATTCACTGGATAGATAAAGATGTCAAAACTGCATCCTGAGTAAAGAAACAGGCTTTGAGAACAATTTACATCTTAACAGGCAGAGAGAGACATCACCCATGAAGGTCCTGGTAGAGACTGCCTTGTGAATTCTTTCATTTCGAGTTGACAATATTTCCCAAACTTACTTTAAAACAGTGTGTGAATCTTAATATATGTTTTGGGGTGTGTGTGTGTGTGTGTGTGTGTGTGTGTGTGTGTGTGTGTGTCACATGAACATACGCTCTATAGCACACATGTGGAGACCAGGGAACAACTTTTGGTATCACACTCATCTTCCACCCTCTTCTTCACGGTCGCATTCCCTAGGCTAGCTGACTCGTGGGCTTCCGGGGGAGTCTCCTGTCTCCACCTCCTGATTCTCTTTAGAGGCTCTGGGATTACAGATGCCAGAGTTACAGCATCTGGCTTTTATGGGTTCTTGGAATCTGAACTCTGGTATTTGCACTTGCAAGGCGCGCACTTTATTCATGGAGCTATATCTCCAGCCCAAAGGTGTGTTTATAGTATTGCTGTGACAGTTTCAGGCAAGCTCCATAGACCCCCTCCCCTTGAGTGAGAGGTGTCTGTAGCCAGAGCTCAAATCTAGATAAAATCTGATTGGTCAGGTATACACCAATCAGCTATCTCTCTGACTTACCTAGTGGAAATTTTAAAAGCTTCCCTAGAATAAAGGCCAGTCTCTCTTCCACATGGAATCCTAGAAGGAGGACTTTGATTTTCCAACCTAAGATCTGGGGTGAAGGGGACTCAAAATCTCCCCACATGAACCTTTTTTCTCATGATGGCAGCCCTCTATTGTCTTTTTGTTTCCTGCCAGTTTAGTTAAACTGCATAGATTTTGATTAAAACCTCTCCCATGTGTTCTCCCCACACTGGTGCCTGGAGAACTCTGTAACTCCCCATGTTTCCTTAATTAAAGTCTCCCACTATACCTTAATATCTGGTTATTTATGATTTTAATTCTTTAACTAGGTAGACAAGAGTTTGGGTACTCCTTAAATTTTGGGGTGCAATGGAATTTTTTCTGGACATTATCTAAATCCTAATCCTCAGCCCATCCACTACACTGCCAGGAGTGCACTTCCTCTTGCTGGGACAAAACAATCCAACCATAGAATGCTTACAGGAGGGAAAGGGTTAACTGGCTTACAGTTTCAAGGTGGGGAAAGCTTGGCAGAGCAAACAAATGAGCGTCAAATCTTGTCACATTAGGTGAGACGAAATAGTCCCAGTGCTTGGGTTGGAGCTGGGGTATATTACTCCAAAACCTACCTTCAGCAACACACCTCCTCCAGCAAGGCTTCAATTCCCAAAGGCCCCACAACTTTTCCAAAGTGTTACTTGCTAGCAACTGAGTATTTAACACCAGCAAGCCTGAGTCTGTGGGGATATTTCATTCAAATCTTCACAAGCATTATTCCAGAAAGCATCAGATATCAGTGATGCCTTAGGAGCTGAGGGATCTCCGGGTGCCATTGAATATATCTTGACCTCTGTGGCTCCATTTGCCAAGTCATCCAACAGATAAACTACCAACTCGCTGGGCTTGGCGATGTGCTATGGACAGGGGACACAGCGATGAATTTAAAAGTCTATATTCATGCAACTTAGAGTTTGGTGATGAAAACAAAAATAAGTCAGCACATATATTCGGTGAGATGGTGTAAAAGTGTAAAAAAATCATGGACCGCTCTGTAGTGATGAGGTGGGGATAGGTCAAAACAAATGCATTTAAGTAGGGTTGTTGTTACCTTCTTGTTGCTGGGATAAAGATCCAAGCAGAAGCAGCTTATGGGAGGAGAGGGCTTATTTCAAGATAACAGATTCTAGGAAAAATTTCATCCTGGTGGAAGAAGCTGACTCATTTCAGCATTCACAGCAGAGACAGAAAAAAAAAAAGCCAACACCAAACAGCAAGCATGGCCAGAGCTCCAACTAGCTCTTTACATACGCTAAGTCTGAACTCACCCCCATTTATACACCTCTTCCAGCAGGCTGCTGAACACTTAAGTAGGGAGTGTCATTGTAATCAAAAAGACCTCAGGCTATGGAAGGGGTGGCATACATTCATATTCAAACAGACCAACACCAGTGTGGCAAGAACAAGTCCACAAGCCTGAGACCACAGGAACAGGAAGCAAAGAATAGCCCATAACTATCAAGGAGGTTTGGGGTGTAACTCACATTAGAGACAAAGGATGGTTCAGAGAAGGGTGGCAGGGGGCAGAAATGGTCAGACACAGAGTGATTATGAATGGTTCAGGGCTTGTTCTGAGAGAAAATGTTAGACAAAGATGACGTGCCTGAATTTATAGTGTGAGTGACTGTTTTGTTTCCTGACATGGAGAATATTAACAGAGGTACAGGCATGTGATGGGGGCTAGAAGACGGGGCTCCTGCCTTGGATAGGTAAGATCTGAGTAGGTTTTCTCATATCCGACAGGATAGATATATCAGGAACTCTCTGTGCTCCTACAACCCAGGGAAGAAATTGCAGTAAGTCACACCTTATAAGCACAGAGTTTATTCATGACTAGCAAGCGTCCCTCAAGATTTCTATGTAATTGATGTGTTTTTGAGTGTTTGTATCATAACCTGAGCCAAAATTTCTTTCAGAAAATAAGTTCCTGAAAGATTCTATTCCATTCTGGAAACTGGATCCGCACTTACATCTTTGCTTTTTAATTTTTTATTGAGTCGGAATTTGATGGCTTGAAATATTTAAACATTGGTCATTACTCAGTCTTACAAAATCACGCAGCACAAAGAGAGCAAGAAACGCTGATGCATAGCTTCTCTGCTCTCCATCAGACACTCAGTGCTAAATGACTTCACTCTAACTTTGGCTCCAATCCTTCCTCGATTCTTTCCTTTCAGATATGTTCATGGTTATTGATGCCCTTGTAAAACCTATGTCTCCAAAGGAGGCAATTCCAGCCCTCACCATTTATGATAAGCTAAAAGTGAAACAGAGGTTCAAATATTCTGTGCAGCTTCACAACCTCATTTGACTCCATGGAGCCAAGACCTGCTATACTCACAATAAAACAATGGAAATTAAAATCCAAGTTTCTTATGAACACAACAATTTTTTAATTATACCAACAAGTACGCTTCTAGTGATAATGAGAGACATGAAATTCTTTACTAATAACTAGGAAAACTTGCTAAAATAACCTGAACAAATCCAATTCATAAATTATATATATAATATGTGTGTGTGTGTGACATATGTGTATGAGTGTGTTGCACTTACCTGTTTGTTGCTGGGACAAAACACCAACCAGCACGTATGAGAGGAAAGGGTTAATTGCAGCATATAGTTTGGAGAAGTTTCGTCATGGCAGGGAAAACATGGTAAGAACAGGGCATTGTATCCTGTCACATCATCTGAGAGGAAGGAGGAGCCTTAGTACTGGGCTTGAAGCTATGCTAAATCACTCAAAAGTTTTCCCCAGCAACACACCTCCTCCAGTAAGGCTCCACTTCCCAAAGGCCTTATAACTTTACCAAATTGTCACCAGCTGGGGATTAAGTATTCAAAATACATAAGCCTGTGGGGGACTTTTCATTCAAACCACCACAGTGTATATGCATGTTTCTATGTGTGTAGCTGCTTGTGTGTATTCTGAGTGAACATGTACATATGTTCAGGTACACATGAAGACATCAGGTGTCTTCCTCAATCATTATTCACCTGGCTCTTTGAGACAGTGAACCTGGAGCTCACTGATTCAACTAAACTAGCTAGTAAAGGAGTGTCAGAAATTTCCTGTCTCCACCTTCTCAGAGCTGGGATGATAGGAGCACATCATCACACCTGGCATTCACTGGTGTGCTGAGGATCCAAACTCAGGTCCTCATATTGCATGGTTAGCACGTAACAAATTGAACCATCTCTCCAGCTGTGGTAGTTTGAATGCATGCTCCCCATAGACTCAGGTGTTTTGTTAAAGCTTGTCTCTATCCATCTGGCTGGAGAGGTGTCATGGCAGAAGCTCCTGTGGTCCAGCCATAAGGTGTGTTGGGGATAGATCTGACATCCAAAAGGAATTTTCAGGTCTGACCAGGGTCCCTGCTGTGTGCTGCAGTTCATGCCTTTTACTTTTGCTTTTCACCAGCTGTTTGATTATTTCTCTCTGCTTGGATGTACAGAAGGAGCTTCTTCCACCACTGATGGAACTCCCCCCAGATCTGTGAGCTTGAAATAAATCCCTCCCTCCCCTAAACGGTGCCTGCTTTGGACGTTCATCCCAGCAATGTGAAGCTGAGTAGAACACCACTGTATAGAGTTTCCATAATATATTAAACAAGGATAAATGTAATAACATTTACATGGTGAAAAAATAACAACCAACGGTTATAGGTAGTTCTTAATGGATTAAAAAATTAATTTCTGTTCACATGCACCAAAGGAAAAAGCACAATATTTAATTGTCTAAATTCCAAACAAGTTTTAATTGCCCTCTTTAAAAGCACTCCTTGTCATGCTGAGAACATGGAACGTGGTAGATGTCTTGCCTGTTACTTTGTCAATGGTAAAATGCCTGTTAAAGTAGGTCATAAAATATGACCCATAAAAATGATTTCAGTTGACTTGTAAATGGCACAGTCACATGGATTAAACACTGGATGCATCATGAGAAAGAGAAGGGATCATTGCAACAGTGGCCACTCTGGACTTGAGGGTCTCAGGGTACAGTTGGCCTTTTGATTAGAAATGAGTGTAGCAGGACAGTCTGAAAATTCCAGCTACAAGCAGTGCTCAGATGAGCTGCTCACTGGAGTCATGGGGACCACAGATGATTGGACCCTTCCTATGGAGATGTGGCATTCATGCTCACACCTAGTGAACATTGGCAGACTCTGTGGCGTCTCTGAATAAGAGAATACAGAGGTGACCATTATCAATGAAACTCCTGTCTTCCAGAAAGTTCCAGTTTGTTCCTTCTGGGCACATAATCCTTCTACTGAGAGAAACCTAAGTGAAACCAAGTGACACACAAGGGTGTGAGAAGGCTGATCACCCCCCAGATCTCAGAAGAAAACTGTGCAGCTCATCCCTGTACTTAATTAGGATGATGTCAGCCCCAGCCTCAACTTAAAGACAACTGCTTAAGAATTCTTGGTGGGGGAGGAGCAGTGCAGCTCTGAAACTCATTGAACAATGAGAAATTATATCAAAGTTGGATTGGGAATGGTTGTCACACAGCTGTAGGTAACAGCACAATCATTTTAGTAATGAATGTATAATGTAAAATTTAAATATAGAATCCTTCAGCAAAAGTAAAACATTCCCTCAGTCATTTTACATAGAAAAGTAGTTGAGGATTCAAACATAGATATTGACTAAATCAACACACAAATTTAACTTGTAACCCTTAAAAATCTTCGATAAATCAATTTTTTAAGAATTTATTTTGCTGGGAATCCTGGGACATACTTGGAATCTAACCACTTGAGAGGCTGAGGGATGAGGGTCATGAGTTTGAGGCTGACCTGGTTGTATTTAAAATGCCATTGGTTTGATCCCTTGCTTCACAAATATGCATATACTTATCTGTGTGTGTGTATATATATGTGTATATATGTATGAGAAGACATTGGAAAAAGAAATTTTGCTGGATATACTTCATTGTCTGGACTGATGTAAGAAAAATACTTTGGTTTTAAAATTACATCTGAAAAAATCAAGCAGGCTTTATTTTCATTATTTCCCTGATGTTAGATAATGTTATACAGACATAGGGAGATATAAGGTTATAAGTATCAATATATGTAGTTTGTGTGTGTATGTGTGTAGGGTATGTGTGGGCAGGTACACATGCATATAGGGGCCAGAGAGGTCCATGTTGAGTGTCTTCTCCTTACTTTTTGAGACAGGGTCCAGCACACTGAATCTCACCAATTCAGCTAGATTAGCTAGGGAATGAGCCCAATGGATTTTGCTGTGTCTATATCCCCAGCACTGGGATTACAGGTCCTAGCTTCCATATCAGCTTTTTCATTGATGCTGGAGATTTGAACTCAGGTCCTCATAATTACACACCATATATTTTACACACTGAGTCATTTCCTAACCCCTATAACTTTATATTTTTAATAACAATCCTGTGATAATTATGAAATAGCAGCCATCGCAGGAATGGATTCTGACTCACCCTCAGCAGGAACTCATTCACTACTTGCTAATCAAGTAATTTATGAGCTGGTCCACATGGAAGCTCCATATCACAAAGACTGGACAGTACAGCAACAAGGCAGGACATTAATATAACCCAATATTGGAAGACTTTTAAGGTTGTTTTCCGTCATCAGCCTTTATCAACTGTGACAAGTTCAAGCATGGTATTCAATCTCTCAGTAAAATTTAGGTCTGGATTTTACACATAGTAATTGATTCATGGTTGTCCTCAAAAGTTTAAAGAGAAAAAGGAAAGGGTGAGATTTGAGTTAGCTTACTTTTATTTTCAGTATCCATGGTAAATATACACAGGAATGAGAGTACTAACATTTCAAAACCTCAGAATGCTTTAAGAATGAACTTTTGAATAAAAATATCATTTGGAAGAGCAACTGGATACTTCAAATAGCACAAATTTTAAAATTGCTACCTCTATTTGATTTAAAACAACAACAAAAAAAAATCCTCTCTCTTTCTCCCTGCTGGGTTTATTTATTTATTTATTTATTTATTTATTTATTTATTTATTTATTTATTTATTGTGAACTGGTATCTACTAAAGCCATCCACCATGGCTCTTGCAGGGATTCTAGTCAGCACCACAGGGTGCCACCTTATCAAGTCTCTTTGGTGTATATGTGTGTGAATCTGAAAGAAGAGTTATCAGAGGTTTTCAGGGGAAAAAAAAAGCCACTTTGTGGAGGGGAGGAGTGTGAGGCAGGAGCAAGGTAAGACAAGGAATTACTGCTTCTTGGTGTTCCATAAGTCCCAGGAGATTTGTTTAATGTTATCACTGAAATAAAGGGGAAACATATAAAATTGTGATGAGAGAAAGAATTTCTTCTCCTGGTGTCTTCTTTATCCTCAAATACACTTGAATCAAAAGAAAAACAAGCAGACATTGTTCCTACACTTTAGTTCCTTCTCTGTTGCTTTTCAACCATTGCTTGCTTGTACTGGATTTTGGAGGACTTTGTGTGTGTGTGTGTGTGTATGTGTGTGCATGTGTGTGTTTTGTGTGTGCTGCACATGTGAAGGTACTCTGTCATAGACTTTACTTTTGTTTATTGTATGTGTGTATATTGTGTACAGTATATGCATGGGTGGTTTATGCACATGTATGTGCAAATACTCAAATCCTATAGATGCAGTAGCTCACCAGAATCTCTTACTAAACCTGAAGCTGTCATTTTTTTTTCAGTTAGGCTGTCCATAGCTTTTTACATGGATGCTGGGGATTGAACTCAGGATCTCACAACTGTGAAGCAAGTGTTCTTACCCACTGAGCCATCTCCCCAACCCCCAAAAGTATTCTGTAACTATCTCCAGGTCTGACATTCCAGAACGTATAGCCAACATGCAGAAGAATGCCTTGCTGAAAGACATGGAGCAGGGGTAGGCACTGTCCAGGTGTTACCACGCCATGAACATGGCCCTTGGGAGATGCCCCCTAGCTCTGTGCTGGACACGCTCACAGAAGTTAATATCCAGCATGGAGCAAGACTAAATTTATATTGATGCTCCCAAATATCAACCTTAAGAAATGTTTCTTGAGATGTTAGGGAAATGGCTCAGTGATTAAAGGTGCTTCCTTGCAAAGCTTGACAGCCAGGGTTCAATTCCCCAGTATCTGTCATTCATTTTTATGGCACACATGCAAACACACACACACACACACACACACACACACACACACACACAGAGGATACACTGACCAGTTTATGATGTGGTGACAGAGAAACTTATGGCAAACATTTTCAATACCTATTTCCAAAAAAAGAAAGAAAGAAAGAAGAAAAACTACAGATTAAAACAAAAAAAAAAGTAAATTAAGCCGGGCATGGTGGTGCACGCCTTTAATCCCAGCACTCAGGAGGCAGAGGTAGGAGGATTGCCATGAGTTCAAGGCCACCCTGAGACTACATAGTGAATTCCAGGTCAGCCTGGACTACAGCGATACCCTACCTTGAAAAAAAAAAAAGAAAAGAAAAAGAAAAACTACAGATGAATGTACCTCACAGAGATTAAATTAATTAAACCTTCAAAACAGAGATTGTAATCTAGAGATACATAAAGTAAAAAGAAATACTAATTAGGGAAATATTTATTTTAAAAGACTAAAGTAGCTGTGCTCATAGCATGATTCTCAGATTTTTTTAAAAGAAATATTCTCCAAAATATTAATATATACTTTTAAGTACTATTAAGATACCATCTCTTTTTTTTCTCCTGAGAACAGTATAGTGTCACTGGCTTATCCCAAAAGTTACATAAAAATGAAAAAGGCCAAAAAGAACAAGAGAAGGTTGAGGTATTGGGTTAGTAAAAATTAATATGTTATTAAGCCTACAGTGTTTTAATAAGATAAAGATAAACACATAGGCCAATGGAACAAAATATATAATTCAGACATAAAGTTACATGTATCAGTTTGTGTGTGTGTGTGTGTTCATTATATTTGTGATAAAAATGCCAACCTTTAAAAAGTAGTTTAAATCTTTTTTTAAAGTCTTGGGGTCTTTTATATAATAATAATAAATATCAGTCAAAACTTAACACATCATGTAGGAAAATGAACACAAAATACATACTTTAATTTAAAAAAATGAAAAGTAAAACTCCAAGGCTTTCATATGAAATTTTTCAAAATAGACAAAATAATTTTAAGTCATTTTTTTAATCTTCCTAACTCTGAAGGAAGGATTCTGTGATGGTTAAGTTTTGTTGTCGACTTGACCTTTTTAGTAGCCTTGGGTGGGTCTCTGAGTTTGCTTGTAGGAAGGCAGCCCTCTCAGCAGAGAGCAGGACATAGAGAGGCTCAGGAAAGCTAGAAATAAACTCTGCTTCCTGGGAGGGCAATGCAGCAAGGAAATTCTAGGAACTCCTGGAGTCAACAAGTCTGGAAAGGGTCACAAGATCCTTCCCTAAGGCTATATAAAGGGGGAGAAAAATCTCTCTCTGCTTAGACCTGTGAAAGGGGCCAGTATCTTTCAGGAGTATGGAGCTTCCCTTGGATCTGTAGCCTCAATAAACCCTTTCTTTCCATAAACTGTCCATAGTTTGGAGGTTCATCCCAGCAGTGTGTGGCTGACTACGACAATTTTCTACTTATTAATAATAAAAATAAAGATAAAATAAAATAAAATAAAAACCATGCACACACACCACACACACAAAAATCTACTGTGTTTTATTGAGAGACCACACAAATTGAGAGAATAGAAATACATATATCTCTAGTGCACACACACACACACACACACACACACACACACACACAAGAATTCACAATAAATACAACAAGCCAGAAAGAAATGACATGTAACAGGACTCATAAATCACTAATTTAAAAGCTGTCCCAATGAATTCTACTATGTTAAAATGTTCAACTCCTACTGGATAAAAGAAACCATCAAGGCTGAGGAGATAGACGGTCCAGTGGATAAAATGCTATCCACATAAGTGTGAGGTCCTAAATTCAGATTCCTAGAACTCAAATAAAGGTTGGGTGTGATGGCACAAGCCTGTTATCCCAGCATTCAGGCTGCAGATCCCCAGGGCAAGATGGCTAACTAGACCCTTAGTGGCCTTGTATCAATAAACAAGGTGGAGAGCAATGGAAGAAGACCTTGACCTCCACATGCTCATGAACACAGTGCAACCACACGTGTACAAACGGGCATGCAAGAAACCCAATTCTACCAACAAGGCCTGAAATCACAGCTGACTCCCTGGCAGGAGATGAACCACCCCTAACATGGCATCTAGGACCCAAATTAAATCACAGAGGAAGTTTCAAGATAAGCAAGAGTGCTGTTTCCACAGTGAACCCAACAACCTATGCTACGGTAATGGTGACAGACTAAAGGATACTCAAAACAGTCCAAAGTAGAAACCCAGAGACGCTTAAGTCCTCAACAATAAAGCCGACTTAAAACTCACCCACGATGGCTCAGGGAACTTTAGGAAAGAAGTGATGGATAGATTTTAAGAGCCATGGAATGGGGAATATCCAGAGACATTGACCTCTTCTCCACCCCCACCCCAACACACACACACACACACACACACACACACACACACACACACACACACACACAAAGCCTGATGCCTGCACAACTCATAGCCCTCTATTCTATGGAGCATTCTGGTAATCCCATTGGGGAGGGTCCTCAGTGGAATAGGGGGAGGGCTGAGGAAAACGGGGTGGGTTATAAACACAAGACCTGTACACACAGAGTTTCTACTATTTAATAATAAAAATTAATTAATTAAAATTTAAAAATGCACACACAAAAAATCAAGTTGACAAAACACAAATTGAGAGAATAGAAATACATCCCTAGTGCACACACACACACACACACACACACACACACAAGAATTCACAATAAATACAACAAGCCAGCAAGAAATGACATGTAACAAATGCATAAAGGTACAAGTCTCAAGCAAATATTTTAAATCAGAAAAGAATATCTAAATGCATGATAATAGTAATGAGCAATACCTGGATGACAAAATACATTTACATGACTAATTTAGACAGACATCAGAAACTCCTGTGCATTGCTGGGGAAAATTTGTGAGCCACTTGGGGAAAGAAGAGGGGCCTGAAAGAATATAAGAGCCATGGTGGGGGAGAATTTCTAGAGACATTTCCCCCCTCAGCAACATCACACAAAGTGGGGGGGGGTGGAACCTGGCTGGCTGACTCCTAGGCTATCCATAACCCCCTACCCCATGGACTGATCTAGTATGCCCACGAAGGAGGATACCCAGCTGATTGGGGACAGGAAGGAAGGAAACAGAGATACCAACACATTATTTGCTCATACAGTGTTTCCTTTTTTTGATAATAAACATTTTTAAGAAATAATAAAAAATAAAAGAAAAACTTTAGCAGAGAAAAAAAGAATTTGATTTTCATGTTATGTAGCTGCTCAGCATATGCATATCCTATGACCCTAGATATATAAACTCAAAAAAATATGTGCACCTTTTTGCCATAAAATAGGGTTTATGGCCACATTGTTTGTGGTATTTATAAGGCAGATCATTCCCCACAATAACCAAGACTAGAAGGTTGGGGCTGGTGTTTCTGTTTTTAAAGTCACTTGCTTACAAAGCCTGTCAGCTTGGGTTTGATTCCCCAGTACCCACATAAAGTCAGATGCACTAAATGGTGCAGGCATCTGAATTTCATTTGCAGTAGCTGGAGACCCTGATATGCCTATTCTCTCTCTCTCTCTCTTTCTCCAATAAATGAATAAATAAATACTTTTTTTAAAAAAATAGAAGGTACAATTAAACTATGGCTATAAGAAATACTAGCAGAAAGATGTTTGTTAGGTATGTTCAAATGGAAAATGCAGAAATGATGTATTCTTCAGTTGGAGAGAGAGGTAATAAATGGATGCTTTTAGTCCCAGAAAACAAACAGAATCATCTCTTCTATGTTTTCAGGTGACATGAGGCATGTTTGGGCATAAGCAACATAAAAATGACAGAAGTCATGGAGCCAATGGACAGAGAACGGGATAAAGAAAGTCTTCTTCTTCAGAGTCTCTAAGGGGGAGGCGCTGATCTGCCCTGCTTCCCTGACAGCATGGGTGGGGATAGGCAGAGGCCAAAAGCCACACAGACAGAAACTTAAAGTTCTAATTCAAGGTTGCATTGGCTCTGAGGGCTGATCCATAATCGATGGCATCTGTAAAGTCTGGCGTGTGACAAAGACAACAGTAAGTCGTGTTCATCTACAAGAAAAAAAAAAAAAAAACAGGAAAATCATACATGTCCACCCATTTTGAGCAAAAAAAGGAGCATCTTTTCTCTAAATTAAATTAAATATTGGCTTAACTAATTCATAACAATCATCTGGATGATAGGAATGTGACCAGAGGGCCATGAGGCACTTTCTTTCCTACTAGCGATGTTCTGGGTTTGTCATATGGATTGTATTTATACCTATATGACCCTCTTGAAAATATTAAAAACTCCATATTGATGAATTTTTCATTTTACTTGTGTGTAGTTGGTGAGATGTGGTATGTGGGTGTGGTGTATGCATGTCTGTCCGCCCCATGCAGAGGCCAGAGAAAAATGTCAGTTGCTCCTCACCATCTCCCATCTGCCTGTTTCACTGACTTCACAGCTTTGATGTTTTCATGAGCCCCAGCCATCCTCTGGTCTCTGCCCCCCTGCAGGACTGCGGTTACAGATGTGGGTATTTTTGAGGATTCTGGGAAATTGAACTCAATGGTTTCAGGTCACCTCAGGCTCTCATGTCTGCACAGAAAATGCTTGTAACTGCTGAGTCATCTCCCCAGCCTGAATTTTCCAATTTGTTTTACAAAATAACAATCAAGGAATTACTGGCAGATTTACTTTGATAAAATATGAGCATCTGATTGAGATTGTGTGGGGGGTGCATGTGGTGTGGTGTAGGCATGGGTAGTGAAGATGCCTTCACTCTGGATGTACATGTGCAGAGGAGACACGAGAATGTCAGCTGTACTCTTCCATCAAACTACTTTATTTCCATGAGACAGGCTCTCTCACTGAACCTGGAGCTGCCCTTTGTCAATTAGACTGGCTGACCAGCAAGGAACAGTGATCCTCCTGTCTCCACCCTCCTCACTCAATGCTGGGGTCAGAGGCTTGTGTGCCCATACTCAGATTTATAAAAGGAAAGTGGGTATTGAACTCGGGTCCTCAGGCTTTGTATAGCAAGCCCTCTTACCTGTAAGCCTTCTCTGCTCAATCTTCTGATGACACTTTAAAATACTTTATTTGTTTATTTACACTGAGAGAGAGACAGAGAGAGAGAAGAGAGTATCGGCACTCCAAGGCTTCTAGCCACTGCAAAGGAACTCCAGATGCAGACACTATTCTGCACATCTGGTTTTATGTGGGTCCTGAGGAATAGAACCCAGGTCATTAGACTTTGCAATCAAAGCACCTTAACTGCTGAGCCATCTCTTCAACCCATTATTGATATTCTTAATGGAAATGTAAATTCTAAGGGAATCAAAGACCCTCTGGGGATAGAACAAGTCAATAGGGTTTATGCCATAAAATATCAAGAATGACATTTTAGAAAATAATAGGCTATGATGAGACACAAGATACAGCCCAGGGGAATAGAACAGGATTGTCCAGTGCATGTCCACTTTCTATAGCTGCTTGAAGTATCAACCTAGCAGCGTTTTTCTCATAAAGCCTAATCAAAAAAATATCCCATGGTGACACAAATGACATATAGTTCATGTCCACAGCATGAAAGAACTCACCCACCAACTATTAAAACACAAAGAACTCAGAGAAAAAAAGTAGGCAAGAATACTGAGCAGAATCACTTCCCCAAAATATATCCGATCAACAACTAAATAATGCAACAGGTCCTCAACCTGAGACACTAAAGAAATACACATGAAATCTCAACAGAATTCCTCTGATTGACAACCATTTTAACACTTTCAAATAAAGTTATAGAGCATGTGAAACAGGTATTACTCTCAGATATTATTACAACCACTAGGAAAACCTTTGTACCCATATTTTCTAAGCTCTGACAAATGCATATTTTATGCCTAATAAATTCTACTTGTTCATATATATGTATTCCGCAAACACAAGTAACACATGTACACCAGAATACATTTATTAGCATATTTACAAAATAATAATTTAAACAGACTAAAATTAAAATATATGTGAACCAACTATTTGATGGCTGGGTAAAGGATATTTACACACATAGAATACTACAGAAATGATACACGCTGAGTGAACTATGCACTATGCACATCAACATAAGTGCAACACAATGCTTGCTGTAAGAAACTGGGTACAATAGAAAGTATACTGAATTTAAATGATTCTGTTTACAAGTTTGCTTTTTGTGTGTGCATACATAGTGGTGTCTCTGTGTGTGCATGTGCATGTGCCTGTGTGAGTGTGTGTGTGTGTGTGTGTGTGTGTGTGTGTGTGTGTGTGTGTGGTGAGATGTGGTGTGGTGTGGAGTATATGCCCATGTATGTGCAGATATGCTTGCCCCTGCTTAGACTTGCAGAGGCCAGAAAATGCCAGGTATTTTCCTCGGTTGCTCATCCATTTAGTTCCTTAAGACAGTCTTTCTGAACCCAGTGTTACAGTATTTGTTGGATCAGACTGATGGACCAGTGACTAGGATTATAGGCATGTGTGCCCACCATGCCCAGCTGTTTAAGTGGATGCTGAGGATAAGAACGCAGGGTAAATCAGACCTTCTCTGGCCATCATGCTTCTAAAGCTAGCGCTCTAACCATTGAGCAACCACTGCCCAGACTCTGCATTATTCTAAATGTACAAAATTGATGTATGATGATGAAAGTTAGACTATTAAGTGATCGATTTTTTTTTTCAAGAGAGGGGAATTGGGGGGATATTGGTAATTTATAGCTTGAGCTAGTGTTTAGTTATGATGTTTTTGCACTAAGTAGTTGTGATTTGTGTCCTTGTTTATAAATTTAGTATGCCACAATGAAAAGGTTTAAAATAGTAATCTATATTTGTTTTAGGAACAAATAAATTATCTCCCAGAGGAAAAAGTGAGTCTTTCCTCATTCCTATCCACAACAATATTCAATGCCAGAAAAAAAAAGTTTAAAGTTATCTAGAAGTGTGAAAGAAATACTGCAAATTCCAAGAAAAAAATTGCCTGAAATAACAGATATGTAAGGTCGGTATGGAGCCATAGAGATGGTCATAAAAGTTATATGCAGCATCTATCACTAATACATTTTTAATTGTGCCAATGAAATTCATTTCATTAGAATTTTAGTGATCTATAAGTCCTGATAGTTGTAAAATATGCAAACATTGAATTTATATAACTGAGGAGTAATGCTAATTAATCATATTGGATATGGACACAGAGCAAAATTCGGGTATAAACCTGCGGCATGTGGAAACAATCAGATATGAAATAAAATTTAGAATCTAAAACAGGAGAGATGGATGTGAAAGACAGAGCCATGTTCACTTTTCTGTAGAATGGATTTGTTTGGTTTTTAAGGAAGGGTCTCTTGAATCCAAGGTTGACCTTGGACTCACAGCCTTGAACTTCCAATCCTCCTGATTTTACCTCCAAAGTGGCGAGATTATAAGTATGCATCACTAAACTCAGTTCCATGGTATTTATTGGTACTTTGAAAACATGTTTTCTATGAAAAGAGATTCCACATTCTTCCTTAAGCTAAGGGAAATATATTAGGAAATCACATCATTTTACGTGAAGACATATATAAAGTTCAACAGTTTCTTCATTTTATTTTCTTTTTAGAAAGGATGAAAAATCTTGTCGTTTAGAAGATTTTGACAGTATGATATAATTTTAATTAAACATTTCTGTCTCCACATTTATCTGTTTATATATACTTTGAAAGATGGTGAGACAAAATGTTAATAAAGGTTACTTCTGAGTGATTGAATTTGGAATCACTTTTTAAAAAATATTTATTCATTTTCAAGCAGAGAGATGAGAGAGAGAGAGAGAGAGAGAGAGAGAGAGAGAGAGAGAATGCGCCAGGGCCACCACCATGTGGGTCTGGCTTATGTGGGTACTGGGGAATTGAACTGGGGACCTTAGGCATTGGAGGCAAGTGCCTTAAACGCTGAGCCATCTCTCCAGCCCTGGAATGACTTTTTTTTAACCTTCAAGTTTTGCCAGCTTTGTGTTGCTAAATTCTTTATAATTAGCATAGTCATTTTATACTGGATAGAGTAGAATCTTGTTTCCAAGAGTAGAGAAACACACATGCTAAGATCTTTTCTCATTTATATTAGCCATATTAGTTCTGTGTTTCATTATAATTTTTATTTTGAAATATTTTTTAACTTTAATTGAAGAGGTGTTATGAGCCAGGCATGGTGGATCATACCTTTCATCTCAGTATACAGGAGGCAGAGGATTGCTGTGAATTTGAGGCCAGCCTGAGACTACATAGTGAATTCCAAGTCAGCCTGGAATAGAGCGAGACCTTACCTCAAAAAAACAAAAAATAAAGAGAACGAAAGAGGTGTTATGGATATACCTCAGTGGTAAAGCAGTTGTGTTGTAAGAGATTATTGTGGTTTGAGTGTGAAACACTCATGCATAATTAATTTTCTTCTTTGTAGTGCTATTATTTTTGTCTTCCATGTCTTTTCTGACCTTTTTATCCTATCTTGTCCATATTTGGTGTTTATAATCTTATTTTAATGTATCACTAAATCTCTTTCCTGATCTTCCTTTTCAGAGAAAATATATCTTCATTATCTTGGTCCTGTGGAAACCTTTTGAACTAGTGTCTCCTGGAATAATTATTCACCCAATAAATTTGCTCTCTTTTTATTTTTTTCTTACCCCTTTTCTATGTCTTATTTTTATCAACGTTATTGTATGTGACTATAGTGTGACTTTCTTGTTGCTTTGACAAAACACCCAACCAGAAGCAGTTCATGGGAAGAAAGGGTTTATTTTGGATTTGTTGGGAGGGAACATTTTATCTGATGGTTACAGCATGGCAGGCCTGAGCAGGAAGCCTGGGTCACATCTCCACAACAGTGGGGGAAAAAGTAGTTGGATTTTAACCTGTACACCCATCCAGTGGGCTGGAGTAATAAACCCCAAGGCCTGTCCTTAGTGACACACCACCTCCAGCAAGGCTCTACCTCCCAAATTTTCCAGATTGCTACCAGCTGATGATTGAGGTTTTAAAACTCATGAGGCTATGAGGGAACAGTTCACCTAAACAACCACAGTGCAGAAGCTTTATACAAGTGCCATTTTGGTAATGATACATATCTGAATTGAGGTATTTTTCAATATGATTAAAAATTTATGGGACATATTAGGGGGGGAGGTAGGGAGTGTATGCCACTATTATTATTATTATTATTATTATTATTATTATTATTATATAATATAATTATTATTGTAATTATGTCCTTGTAATTTCTCATTAAAATTTATATGTCCTCTGTTCTGAAGACTTGCTTCCTCTGGACTTTCTCTGCTGGAATGGTTTTGAGGGCTGATGAGGAATCCTGACCAGTTTCAGAGTCCATGCTGTGACTGGTGGTGTTGTTATACCCTCCATCCTTCACTCAAATCTTTTAGTCGGTGGCCCACGGCTAGTATACTGCATTATAAATATTGATACAATGCATCTTTGGCTCTTTCTCTTCCTGCTCTGGTCATCTGATGATCTCCACTCTTCCATTCATCCTGTCCCTGGCTATTTGGGAAGATGAATTACTGTCTCAGAATCAATGAAAAGCTTTAGCAGCAGATTTTCAGTGAGATACAGCAGCAAGAGAGCTATCAGAGAACTTCAGATATGGAACTGTGTCTGCTATGGTCGTTTGCCCAGAACCATATCTGGTACATTAGTAGTGATTCCACATTGTGACATGAAGATACGATAGGACTCAGCTGCATGACCAGAGAGCAGACTCCCAAGCTAGGAAAGGTGGGTGTGGTAGTTCCCCTTCTCCTTACTGGAACAAAGCATCCAACCAAAAGCAGATGAGAAGAAAGATTTTATCATGGCTTACAGTGTTGAGGGGAAGCTTCATGATAGCAGGGGACAGCATGGCATGAGAGGAGGCTGGGCATATCACCACTGCCACAGCAGGGAAAAACAGCTGCAGGAGAGTGAGCTGAACTCTGGCAAGTGGGCACTGGATATGAGACCTTTAAGCCTGTCCTCAGAAACACAGCTACTCCAGCAAGGCTCTCCCTCCATAACTGTCACTGTCTGGGGTCCAAGCATTCAGTGGGGGACATCTGATTCAAACTCTTACAGTGGGCTTTGAAAATGCATACTGCAGATGCTAGCAGGAAATGTTGACAAGCCTTTATCAGAAGTGAAGGAGAGCCATCCTGGAGGAAGGTGAGTCCTGGCTCTCAAAGACCTTGAGATGAGACTTATTTCAACTCCTAGACTTGTTTTGGTGACTAGTAGAAAATTCTCAAGCTATTAAGTGCTGCTGGCCCTGGAGGTTTTGAACATTAATGAATTTAAATATTTCTCCTTGCTTCTCAGGCAGTGAAATGAGGTCTCACTATCTCCTGTCCTTCACTGGAAGATGATTACAAACTGGGAATGCTTACATGAAATAGCATAAACATAGAACATGCTACCTCAGTTATTAGCAGGTATATTTCATTCTGATATTTCTCAGTCTTTCCGAAGTGATAGTTTGCTATTGTGAACTTTTTTCCTATTAATTATATTTGTAATTAAATTTTTGAGAAAAAATTGGGAAAAAAGCAACAACTAAAAAGTATTTTTTTAAAAATCCCAACCAATTCTACTACACCAGGCATGAATACATCCTCTTACTATTTATATATGCCTGTGTGGTTTATATAAATATACATCTATTGAAGTCATCACATAATTTTATTTATCCACTATTGCAGATGTGTGTATGAATGTTTATGTGTTTGGGCACTCATGTGTATGCGTGTAGGTGTGCTTCATATGTTTGTGGAGACAAGAATTTGATGACAAGTGTCTTCTTCCTTCACTCCCTATCTTATTGAGATAGGGTCTCTCACTTAAAACCCCAGTTTGACAATTTAGCTAATCTAGCAACCTACCTTGCCCCTAGGGGTCTCCCTGTCACTCCCTCTTGAGTGTTGGCATTCCAGGTGGGCCAACACAACCACTTGGCATATATGTGGGTACTGAAGATCCAAACCCAAGTCTTCATGAATGGAAAGCAAGCACTTTCCTCACTAAACCACCTCTCTAGCCCATAATTTGATTTTATTTTTAATTTTATTTTTTCATATAGTTAGACAAAGAGATGAAATCTTTTTTTTCCATACCAATAAACACTCTTTAATGACATAATACTTTAAAACCTCTAATAGCCTGTTATAGTCTTTAATGTATTTCTCTTATCCAGCATTCACTACTTAGGGATTTTCTCCTATTCATTATTTAAATAATTTTTCAAAGAATGTTCGGCTTCAACATTTAATGAAATAAGCTGAGAAGTGGACTTTTATAGCTTAAAGGGCACATGAATGTTTAAGGGTCCTATTGTATTTCACCATATTGCCTTCTTCAGAATATGCACTGGTTTGTAATTTTAACCAGAGTAAGGTTCTCAAGTCCTCAACGCCATCTCCAGAGCCAGCTATTAATCAATAGTTATATCTGGGCCAAGAATTTTGAATAAGGGATGACTTTATTCTTTGAATCTGTATTTTTAAATTACTGCAAAGGATACAATATAATAATTTTAATAGTGACTGGTAGTTAATTTTCTGCAAATCTCACTGTTTTTCTAAGAGTCTTAATTTTAATATATATATGTGTGTGTGTGATTGTATTACATTTTCTCATTCTCTGAAATTAATCCCCCCTTATTTGAAAAAAAAGTCTTTCATTTTGTCACTTGCATTTAATTTGCTGAAAGTCATTTTATATTCAAAGAAATATGCTAGTTTTAGGTAATAAAAATCTATCAGTATTTTATATTATGGTTTCTCAATCTACTGTCAAAATATGAATTTTCTTCAACAACCCAAAATTATATTCTTGCTAAAATTATATCTCTGCTTGAATGTTTGTATGGATTTATTTCATTGTAATGATATATTAATATAGCTATACTTAATAAGATGTTAGATAGGATTCTAACATACCTCCTCGATTCATCCAAACATAATTTATTGAATTAATTATCTTATCCATCACTTGAAATTCCAATTATATTACATAATAAGTGGTTATAATGAGTTCTTGGGCCTATTCCCCATTTGCATAGTCATTTCCACTGCTGTTTGTCTTTTCATGAGACACATTTTACCTCTTTGTTCCTCCTTTTTATACCTAAAGTTTTTCATCTGCTTTACTTCATTTCTTCACATATGAACTATGGGAAAACTTCACCAGACTTTCTCCTGCATTCCCAATTAAATCTCAAGCTGACTCAACTTACAATCAGGTCTATACAGTCTATACAGTCTAATCAAGGGGGGGATCAAAGCATTCAGGCCCCTTCCTTCAAAGAGTCCGCATTCTTCCTGTTGTTCCAATGCAGACCAGCTGGCCCAATCTCAATGGTCGTCATCTCTCAAACAATTGCAGGTGAACGGGCAGCAGTTTCGACCCAAAGATCTTTCTTTCTGTGCCATCTCCATCTGCTCACACCAGTCCATCTTTACTTCAAGCCACCCTGCACAGGTTTCCAGGACACAAGCAGGCAGAGCACAGCAAGCCTCTCACACAAACTGCCTCTGGCACAGTCCTGACCAAGTTCTTTTACACCCTCGTAAGCCAAACCTCACAGTCCATAGTTCTCACTACATTCAGGTCTTTAAACTCTGACCAGAATGATCCAATACACTGTACTTACAGCACTGCAAGGCACCTCTTAGGACAAGCTTTCCAATCTGTCCACATTCCTTCTGCAGATCACTTCCAAAAGCCCGAAGCCACAATATCAGGGTTCTAGCAGCAACGGGTACAAGGATATGAAAAGTTTGTTTTTAAGAATTGGTTTGTTAGTATAATTTTTATGACTAATTTTAACTGATATTTTTATAGTCTAAAATTAGATACATTGTATTAGTAAATATTACATTGGTATCACCGATTCCATCCTCCCTATCCCCAATCCACTGGGTATCCTCCTCGGTGGGCATACTGGATGGTCCCATGGGCTAGGAGCTTATGGATAGCACAACCAGCAGCCAGGTTCACCATCCCCCCTTGTGTATTGTTGCTGAGGGGGGTAATGTTTCTGGATATTCTCCCCCACCATAGCTCTTACACTCTTTCCTCCCCCTCTTCCACTCAGTTCCCTGAGTCATTGTGGGTGAGTCTTAAGACTGCTTTATCATTGAGATCTTAAGGGTCTCTGTACTTCTGCTTTAGGTCCTGTTGGAAATCATTGGTATCTGTCATGCTGACTTATCCTGGGTTGAATGATCAGCTGTGCTGATAGATCTCTTGCTATCCCATCACTCTCTCAACGGTTTTATTTGGGGCTACACAATAAGTCTGGAGTGGTTCATCTCTTGCTAGGATGTCAGCCCTCTGCCCTCCACCTGTAGCTCCTTTGTGGAGTTGGAATGACCTCAGCTCTCTCACTGCCTTCTGAAAAATACAAACAAGATCGCCATTGAAGAGGGAGGTCAATATGGGTTAAATGACACAGATTTCTAATTAGGCGAGATTCTATTAGGATTAGCCTCCCTGTAGTTCTCTAGCAATGGAAGTTTCTCCTTGGGGCCCAAGTTTTTGGCTCCCCTAGGATTCTGACGTGAGTCCTCATTCCAGTTAAGGGCTCCTTGACAATGAATGGATTTCTTGGCCATTTTCAAAGCTGTTGACTACCCTCCCCAGGTTATGGTGCCTCTATTGCCCAAGTGATCACTTCTTGGCTTGCTGATGTCTCCCAGGAGGCAGTGTGTTCAGCCTTTTCATGGCAACAGTCTGCATTGTACATCATTGGTGTCTGCTTTCTCCAAGTATATTTTTTCATTTTTAAAAAAGTGGTTCTTGTTTATTAAATTTAGTAACAAATATAAACTATATCCTGACAGTGCATGCCTAATACTTTATTCTTGATTGACAAAAGTGTAAATTCAAAACAATACCAATTTTTAAAATTAAAAAATAGATAAAATTTGACTTATATACAAAGAAATTGACAAATACCTTTGAAAGATTTCTGCAATAATTTTTAAAATTATATCTTTATTATCCATAATTAGATACACTGAATAAGCAAATAATGTGTTGGCATCCCCAATTCCCCAATTTCCCTCCTCCCTGCCCCCAATCAGCTGGATATCCTCCTCCGTGGGCAAACTGGATCAATCCATCAGGCAGAGGGTTATGGATAACCTAGTAGTCAACCAGGTTTCACCCCCTATGTATTTTGTTACTGAGGGGGGCAATGTCTCTATGGACTAATTAATTCCCCCTGGCCATTCAAGTAGCACCTTCCAGCACTGCATATGCTAGCATCTGGGGGCTGGTTACCATTCTGAATCTTGCAAGGACTCTTGGTGTTGTGCGATGACTTTCTGTGGTTTCTTCAGCAATAGGGTCTTACCTTTGGCCTGGGGTAGGAATGCAAGAGCTTTGACAGAATTCTGTCTTGTTTCAGGGACCTTGTGGGATTCTTTGATCAAAAGCTCAGTGTGGGAAGGAAGCAATGACTGGGCCAGGAAATTCCAGGAATGATACATTTTTCATGGGGTTAGGCTTCCTCCCATTCCATTCACGGCCCATCTTAGCCGGTGATACCCACCTCAAGAGCTTACTGTATGGGAATAAGGATTTTATGATTATGATTCATTATTGGTTCAGCTTATTGTATAAGTCGCATCACCCTCCCTACCCCCATTCCCTCAACCCCTTTTACAGTCTTTATTTCACCTGTCTGGTTTGCTTAGCATTTAAGCTTAGCCTAGTTAGGAACCACATATGAGGGAGAATATGGGGCATTTGAGTTTCTGTTCTTGTGGGAAGTCACTAAGTAAGATCTGCTCCAAATCTGTTCACTTTTCTTTAAATTTCATGATGTCGTTTTTTTTTTCCATTGAGTAAAATCTCATCGTGTAAATGTACCACAGTTTTGTTATCCATTCCTCCATGGATGGGCATTTGGGTTGGCTCCAATTCTTGGCTATTATGAATTGGGCTGCAGTAAACTGATTGAGTAAAAGTCTCTATGGTGTCTGTGATATGTTGAGGGTAGATGTCTAGTTGAGGTATAGCTGGGTCCATTGGTTGCTCTATTCCAATCTGTTCAGGAGTCTCCACACTGCTTTCCATAGTGGTTGAACAAGTTTGCAATCCCACCAGCCGTGAATGAGGGTTCCTTTTTTCTCACATACTCACCAGAAATTATGGTTGTTGGATTTTTTTGATAATGGCAATTCTGATTGGAGTAAGGTGGAATCTCATTGTAGTTTTGATTTGCATTTCCCTGATGACTAGGGATGAGGAGCACTTTATTAAGTAAGAATTGGCCATTTGTGTTTCCTCCTCTGTGAATTCTCTGTTGAGATCAATCTCCATTTTGTGAAGAAGCTGTTTGATTTTTTTATTATTTATATTTTTGAGTTCTTTGTAAGTTCTAGATATTAGAATTTTGTCTGTATTGTAGCTGGCAAAAATCATCTCCCAATCTGATGGTGGTCTATTGGTTTTGAGTATGGTATGCTTGTCTGTACAGAAGCTTTTGCACTTGATGAGGTCCCATTGGTTAAGTGATTGTTGCACTTCCTGGGCTACTGGAGGTTTGCTCAGGAAGTTTTTCCCCACTACAATCTCATGGAGCACTCCCCCTATTTTTTTCCTTCTAGTGTTTGCAAGGTTTCAGGTCTTATGTTGAGGTCCCTGATCCATTTGGAATTGATCTTTGTGCATGGTGAAAGGAGTGGGTCTATTTTCATTTTTTTACAGGTATTAATTCAATTTGTCCAGCACCATTTGTTGAAGATGCTGCCTTTGTGCCAGTGAACATTATTGGTACCTTTGTCAAAGATCAAGTAACTATATATAGTTACTATAACTGAGAGCAGGGTCTTCAATTCTGTTCCATTGGTCTGTCTGTCTGTTTTTATACCAGTTTATGAGAATTTTGTTCAGGATTTTTGCATCTAAATTCATCAGGGATATAGGTCTCTAGTTTTCCTTTCTTGTTATGTCTTTGGATGGTTTGGGTATTACAGTGATATTATCTTCATAGAAGGAGTTTGGAAGCCTTCCCTTTTTTGACTCAAAAAAGCTTCATAAAGATTGGTTTCAGTTCTATGATGAAGGTTTCGTAGAATTCAGCTGAGAATCCATCTGGTCCTTGACTTTTCCTTTTGGGGAAGTTCTTGATTACATTTTCAATCTCTGTGGATGTGTTTAGGAGCTTTGTCTGCTCTGGGATTAGCTTTGGTAGGTAGTAGGTGTCCAGGAATTCATCCATTTTTTTCTAGATTCTCCAATTTTCTGGAATAGAGGTTATGAAGTATGACCTGACTTCCAGTTTCATTGGGGTCTGTTGTGACCTCTCTCTTTTCATTTCTGATTTTGTTGATTTGGGCTTTCTCTCTTTTTTTGTTTGATTGGCCAAGGGTTTGTCCATCTTATTTTTTCAAAGAACCAACTCTTTGATTTATCTATTTTTTAAATTGTTATCTTCATTTCCAATTCATTGATCTCAGTTCTGATCCTAATTATTTCTTTTCATCTTGAGCTCCTAGGGTTGGATTGTTATATTTTTTCAATGCCTTTAGTTGGGTGATTAGGTAATTAATTTGAGCTCTCTTTCTCTTTGTTATGAAGGCATTTAGCACTAAAAGTTTCCACCTTATGACTGCCTTCATAGTGTCTCATAGGTTTTGGTATGTTGTGTTTTCATTATCATTTACTTATAGATAATTTAAATTTCCTTTTTGTTTTTTGAATTTCCTGAATGACCCATTCATTGTTTAAGAGTTTATTGTTCATATGCTTTGTAGTTGGTATAGCTTCTGCTGCCCCTCCAATTATTAATTTCTAATTTTAATGCATTGTGGTCTGATATGATGCAGGGGGCTATGTCCATCTTCCTGAATTTGTTGTGGGATGTTTTATGACCCAATATGTGGTCTATTTTTGAGAAAGTTCCATGGTCTGATGACGAGAATGCTACATTCTGTGTCCCTGGGATGAAATGTTCTGTATAAGTCTGTCAGATCTAGTTGGTCTATGATGTTGTTAAACTCTGTTATTCCCCTGCTGACCTTCTGTTTGGATGATCTGTCTAGAGATGACTGTGGTGTATTATAGTCTCCTACTATAATGGAATTAGAGTCTATTTATGTTGTTTTCAGTAAATTTTGCTTTATGAACTGTAGTGCACCTGAATTTGGTGCATATATATTTATGATATCCTCTTGTTGAAACATTCCCTTGATGAGTAAGAAGAGTCCTTCATTGTCCTTTTTAATTGATTTTGGTTTAAAGTTTATTTTGTCAGATATTAATGTAGTCCTCCAGTTTGCTTTTTATTTCCATTTGCTTGAAAAATTGTTTTCCATCTTTTCACCCTGAGGAGATTTCTGTCTTTAGAATTTTGATGTGTTTCTTAAAGGCAGCAGATGGAAAGGTCCATTTTTCTGATCCACCCTGCTAATCTGTATGTTTTTATAGGGGAGTTATGCCCATTTATATTCACAGTAATAACTGTGAGGTTTGCCTTAAGTCTTGCCATGCTGTAGGCTTATAAGGGCTGATTCCTCACATGTTATTATTGGCCCAACAATTATGATTACCATGCTTGTCTTTATTAGATTCCTGAGGTAGTTTGCTTGTCTCTTCTGTTTGGGTTATCTCCCCTCTGTATGTTTTGCTTTGCGTTCATATAATCGTAGAGCTGACTTTTCTCATGGAATACTTTCAATTCTCCATCTATTATGAGGAATAGCTTTACTGGGTACAGTAGTCTAGGTTGGAATCCATAGTGCTTTAGGCCTAAAAGAGCATTGTCCCGTGCCCTTCTGGCCTTCATGGTTTCTACTGAGAAGTACGATGTAAGTCTGATGGGTTTTGAGTACGCTCTCCTTACTTTCTATGTTAAGCATTTTAACCAAGATATGTCTTGGAGAGTTCCTTCTTTGGTCTTGTCTGTTTGGAGTTCCGTGGGCTTTATTATCTGTACCAGTCTTTCTCTTGTAAGATAAGGAAAATTTTCTTGTTCAAATTTGTTGAAAATATGTTCTATGCTTTTGGTCTGGGTTTCTTCTCCCTCTTGAATGCCTGTTATCCTGATATTTGGTCTCTTTATGGTATCCCACAGATTCCTCATATTTTGCTCACATGATTTTTTGAATTTTTTGAAGACTATGGTCCCTAGTATTTTCTCCTGTCTTGTCTTCAAGGTTTGAGGATCTGTCCTCCAGGTTATCAACTCTGGGGCTGATGGATTCAAAGGAGGCTTTTAAAACCTGTTTGATTTTTGGTTTCTGTTATATTTTTGTTCATGTTCTCCATTTCTCTAATAAGTTCCAATTTCCAATCTACTTTTGTTTTTGCTAATGGTGTTCTGGAAATCATTCTTGATCTTGGTTAAGTCCTCATCAAACTTAATCAGCTGATTGTCTACCTCCTCCCATAGTTGGTTCACCTTTAATTCACTTACTGTGTTTTTGACATCAGTCAAGTTTTTCTCCATTAGGTTCACTGTTAAGTCTATGCTCGCATTGTTGAGTTTCATTTCATTTACATCTTTTTTGACAGCTTCCATTTCAGCCATCATCCTGGTCATGATCTAATTGCACTTATATCCAGGAGTTATTTTATTCTCATTTGGAGGTTGTGGTTTTATCTCCCCTGTCATCTTGTTGGCCTCTTTCATTGTGGGACTAGGTGTCCGAGGTTGGGGAGTCTCAGCCTATATTGCTGTTTTCTTTTTTTTATATTGGTGTCTGCCCATTTCTTGAAAAGGGTCTAGTTTTCTTGTTGTGGGGGCCACTACTAAATTTTGATGGGTATGCTGGACTTGTACTTTTCTATGTACTATTTGTGTTTGGGTTAGTGTTGTAACCACAGATGTGTTAGTTAAAAGGTTATGGGTGTGCCATCTGTTCTGGATTAGTATAGAGTATACAATATAGTATGGGAGTCTGAGATATTTTCTGGGTGCACTAACTGTTGTGTGTCTCTACTGGGGTTCAGGGGTAGTCAGAGCAGGCCTACTTGCTCCTCCCCCCTCCTTATCCCAGCAGGGTGGGTTTTGAAATCTCCCTTTTACCCCTCTGGCAAGTTCCTGAGAGAGAGAGCTTTTGCTCTCAAATTGGAATTGGAGCAAGGCCCTTTGGCGGGGGGTGCTGTTTGGCATGTTCTGTCTGGAACAATGTTATACCACTAGATTTAAGCTCAACAAGAATCTCTCCCGTCTGAGGTGTTCTGTCCCCAGGCAGGTTCTATCATTCACCAGATTAGAACATCCTGCTCCTGAGTGCTTAGGCTACAAGCTAACTCATTGGCCTTCTCCCCACCAGAGGAACTGCTGGTGCTTTTCTCTTTGTGTTCCCTGGAGTTCCAGGCCTTAATACATTCATTGCTCTTTTTAGTCTTTATGAGGTTGGAACTCCCTGAACCTGAATGCTCCTGCTATGTGCCACTGTGCAGGCCTCCTTCCCATCAAGGAAACTTCAGATGCTGTTCCCATTTGTGTTCCCCGGAGCTCCCAGCCCAGCCTGAACAGTGCTACTCTCTAGCCTGTAGCTCACTGGTCTGGGTTCCACCCTTCCCCTTTAGGGGGCATATGCAGAGCCCACAGGGAGCACCTTCCCCCCCACACACACTATTGACTAGCTTCCTCTTCACAAAAACAGCATGTCTCACCAGCTTTCTTTGGAATGTACAGACCAGGTTGGAGGTAGCTGAGTCACTCCTACTTTCTCTTCTGTTCCCTATAGCTCATCGGGGTTGGGTAGTGGCCTTCACTGTCTAGTTCTGTGTTTCTATGTAGGCTGGAACTGTCCTTGGTGAGACTTCCTGGTCTGGACCAATGTACAGATGCTACAGCAGCTGGAGGGAAGCCTGTAGGATGAGGAAGGTGGTGGGAGGGTGGGGGTCTGTGGAAGGAGGAAGGCAGGGAGCACAAGGGTCAGTAGGAGGAGAAAGGCAAGGAGTATAGGGGTCTGTGGGAGGAGGAAGGCAGGGAATGCAAGGGTCTGTGGGAGGAGGAAGGTGGGAGCACAGAGGTCTGTAGCAGCTGGTGGGAAGCCTGTGGAGAAAGTGTTGGAACTGTTGAGAGGGTATCCAAAGATGGGTGATGAATAGAGGAGAAAGACACAGGCCTGGTGAATGGAAAACCACCTGGTGTAGGAGCTTGTGCTAGAGGAGAGCCTAACAGATCTGCTAGGAGTAGTCTGTCAGGGCAAAAGGGTGGATGGCTGGATGGTGAGCCGAGGGAGAGAGAAGCATAGAGTCCACTGGAACCTCTGGAAGGTGTCTGGCAGGTTGAAAGAGTGGGTGACAGGTGGGGAACAGAGGGAAAGGGAAGTACAAAGGTCCCTGAATCACCTGTAGGGGTCTGATGGGGTGGAAGTTCTGGGTGTGGGGCAAAGGGAGAGAGAGAGAGAAGCGCAAAGGCCACTTGGCTGGGTGGGGATGGAGGGAAAGAGGATGGTGTAGAGCCACAGGACCACCAGAGAGGCTGGCTGCCTGCACTGAAGTGTGGCTGGGTGGGGGTAGAGGAGGGAAAGAAGAAGGCATGAAGCTGCTGGTCACTAGAGAGGCCTGGCTGCCCACACAGAAGTGTAGAAAGGAAAGAGGAGGGCACAGAGCTGCTGCTTTATGATTAAATTTTTATTTCTTCTTTTATTATATATGTATGTATAAGATATATCTGCTGAATTTTTATTTATTCACCCTTTCAAAACTGTTAAACCCCTTCTTCCAATCTTGTTCTTACCTGTGTGTGCACCACAGAAGAGAATGACTCACCCACTCCCAGAAAAAATTAACTACCGTTAGCTCCTGGAAGAGGGGTGAAACTTCATGAGCATCTCTCCCATCCATGACAGAATGTTGATGGGCCCGATCACATCCAGTTCTTGTGCATTTTAAAACATCTCTTGTGAGTTCATGAGTGCTAAGGCCAGAGCCAGAGTTCCCCAGCACTCCTCCCTGTCCTCTAGCTCTTCCATTTACATGATGTGTTCAGAGATGCTGAAGGATACATATATATATATATATATATATATATATATATATATATATATATATGTGTGTGTGTGTGTGTGTGTATACATATATATATGTATATATATATATATATACATATATATATATATGTATCCCCATCTCCAATTTAGGGCTGAACATTCAATAGTTCCTTAGTCTCAGCACCTTGATAAGTTTTGAGTCTCATCATTAAATGCCTCCCACTAAGGGAAGGAAAGAAGAGAAAGAGAGATAGAGAAAAGGAGGGAGGGAGGTAAAAAGAGAAGAAGGGAAGAAGAGAGGAAGGAAGGAAGAAAAGAAGGAAGGAAGGGAGGAAGGAAGGGAAAAAGGAAGGAAGGGAGGGAGGAAGGAAGGAAGGAAGGAAGGAAGGAAGGAAGGAAGGAAGGAAGGAAGGAAGGGAGGGAGGGAGGGACAGAGGGAGGGAGGGAGGGAGGGAGGGAGGGAGGTAGGAAGGAAGGAAGGAAGGAAGGAAGGAAGGAAGGAAGGGAAGAAACCTTTTCTGACAATGCTCAGACAGCATTAATATGTGGGAATTAACATATTTTATATTCATATTTATTTTCAAGCAGAGAGTGATAGAAGAGAGACAGACAAAAAGAATAAGTACACCAGAGCCTCCAGCTGCTTCAAATGTACTCCAGATGCATGCACCAGTTTGTGGATCTGGCTTTACATGGGTCTTAGAGAATTGAACTTTGGTTGTTAGTCTTTGCAAGCAAACAATTTAACAGCTGAGCCATCTCTCCAGCCCTTAACATAAATATTTAAAAGGCAGTTTGACAACACATTCATTTAGCAAAACAATAATACTAAGTTTATGTCTAAGGAACTATAGCCTTCTCAGCCATAGGTTTTTGACCTGATTTATAGCACCAGTCATAAATTCCTGCTTGTGGAGCAGGTCACAGATCTAATCATATTTCATGACTGGATAGATATCTTCATAGCAGCTGTGTCACTATTGCACCAGTGATCAACTGGCAGGTCAATACTGTAGTATACAGGGTCCACTGCTGGATGAGATGAATCTCCCCAGCCGCCTATATTGTAGCTTTCAGCACTATAAAATTTAACTGGCAGAGAGAACGCTCCTAGCTTAGTTTCTGCTTGATTTCTCCATGTCATGCAAATAAAGTCTGTGGTATATTCAGCCTTAGGGTCTTATCATTTAGTTCTGAAAGACAACCAACTGCTTTGGCAATATCCAAAACTGTTTTGAGGGCCTTTGAGGCTTCTCTGACCAACAACACATTGTGAGGTATTATTGGTCAGGGTTCTCTAGATGAAAAGAACAAATAGAATGAATATGTATTTATAAAGTAGATTTATTAGATTTGCTTACAAGATATGTGCTGCACATTACAACAATAGCTGCATGTAGTCAGCAAACCCTGTATTAATTGGTCCCCAAGGCTGGATTCCTCAGGGGTACCAATTCTGCACAGAAGACCTAAACAATTCCTGGAGAGCCATTGGATTTCAGTCTATGTTAGAAGGCTGCGGAAGCTGAAATCGAATGTCCAGGAAGGATGACAGCCAAGGGTGAATTCACACACCAGCAAGTATCATGGGCAGCCAGGCAAAAGGCCCTGTGCTCTCTTGAATATTCATTATCTACAGTCCACCAATGAAAGGACTTCCCTCCATGAAGCCTTCCTGGAAATGCCCTCACAGACCTGCCCTTGATTAATTAATCTGTCAAGTTGGCAACAGAATTTAACCCTCACAGAGGTATCCCATACCTGGTACCAATACTTCTGTTAATAATCTATAGCTCCTGGGAACAGCATCTATGTAAGGTACCTCTGTTCTTCTAGCTTTCATTATTATTATTTTATTTTTAATTATGTTTTTATCTAGTTTAAAAAGCAGTAGGTTTCTTTATGGCTTTTTCATATCTCTTTAGTGGTTAACACAGTCACTAGTCCCTCCTCTCCCCCATCTTCTGGTCCTCATTCCTGATTATCCCTTGCCATCCTCAGAATACCCTTCCTACCACCACTACCTTCAATTTTTAATATTTTTAAAATTATAATCAGAATAAAATATTTGGGTAGCATCTCCACTCAAAAAATATTTGTCTCAATTTTTTTTTATTAAGTTAACTATTAGATCAGGAAAGGCTACCAAAGAGTATATTTTGTAAAGCAAGCAATATTCACACAAATCAATTTGTAATTGTTTAATTAATTTGTTTTTCAGATTATCTTTAACTTTAAAATAAACATGAGTGCTAATATGCATAATAACTATTATGTATTTGCATCTATCATATGCCAAACGATACCACCGAATACTTGTCACTGGATCAGTGAAGGGACCAGGGAATACACATAACTTTTTATATAACTATGTCTTACTACAATGATAACAATCAAGCCACAATATGCTTTAGTAATTTATTTAACTGACATTAAATTTTAACTATTACTTTCAGATAGAATATACAAATTATATTGTAATAGTGTATCAGTGAGGGACCCCAAGGAGACCACTCAGTCACCAAAATGGCAGTAAGAGAGGAGTCTTTATTGGCCAACTGAAGACTATACCCAGGACTTGGAGTCCAAATGCAGTCCTGAGTTAATTTTCAGGCTTCTTAATTATGCCAAAATAATAATGATGATAATAATAATAATAATAGTAATACTAATAATAATAATAGTGTTTGTTTTACAACTTTATAGTCCAGTAATTACAACTTTACAAAAGCAAAAGTTAATTTCAGAAAAACAAGAACTTTTTGAGATCCCCCTACCTCCCGACACACACACACCCCTGGCACCAGTAAGCAAGCAGTTAATTACAGAAGCAGAAGAATGCATTAAGCAATAACCAGGAAAACACTTTGTCTTGCATCAGAGTTGACTGTAGGTGGAGGTCTTGCAGTGACACCTGGCTCCCTTCAAACAGGCCTAACTCCCACCAGGTACAAGGGTTCATACAGAGTACCAAGATGGAGTTGTTCTTGCTCACTGAGAGCTCTGCCACATTATACTACTTGAGTTATACTGACAATTTTATAGGGCATATATTTTAAATATAATAAAATATGGTTTTAACAATCACCATAGGAATTAAAATTTTCCTTATAATCTATTAATATGATGTATTCCTATTAACATACCCATAAAATTTGCTTATGTCACAATTTTTTCAAAATTTTATAATTTTTATGCTGAAAATTAATATAATAATCTAATATATCATATTCTTTGGTTAAAAGTACTCTTTTCTATTTTTAGAACTTTTTTCTTTCATAAATATATGTGAAGCTTGGGTACATGAATTACATTGCAATATAAAGACTAACTCATTTTGAGCATCTAATAATTGTACAAAATGCATGTAAAATGAACAAAGTCATTTAAAAAAAAAACTTGTTACCAGAGCATTTTATCTTTACCTAAATTAATTGGAAATCATCTGTATTCGTGAGGGCTCTCTGGAGGATCATAACTGATGGAATGAATATACATTATGAAGGAGATTTATTAGATTAGTTTACAAGATACTAGCTGGGGAGTTCAAAAATAGCTTATTTACAGGCTGGAGAGTCAACAGCCTGGAGCTATTCTTTAGTCCACAAGGCTAGATATCTCTCAGGAGTCCAAAACTGACATTAGAAGTCTAGAGAATTCAGGAAGAGCTGCTGTTCTTCAGTCCACGTTGGTAGGCTGAGGACACTGGGTTCCAATGGCCATGAAGGATAGTAGCAAGAATGGTGCTCCATGGACCAGGGTAGCAAGGGAAGCCAGGACTTAGGCCCTGTTCTCTCTTGGGTTGTGTTTATATATAATCCACCACAGGCAGGGCCACTCACTCTGGGGCAAGGTCTTCCAACCTCCATCAATCCTTATGGAAAATTCCCTCACAGATCAACCCAAGGAAGGGTCTCTAGCTTTGTTGTTTGTTTGCTTGTTTGTTTTAGTTTTAGTTTTATTTGCAAGCAGAGAGAGACAGAGAGACAATTGATGCACCATGGCCTCCAGACACTGCAAATGAACTCCAGATGCATGCCCCACTTTGTGCATCTGGCTTTATGTGGGTGCTGGGAAATTGAACCGGGGTCCCCAGGCTTTGAGGGCAAGTGCCTTAGCTGAGCCATCTCTCCAGCCCTTCTTGCTTGTTTCTTGATATGTTCAAGTTGGCAATAGAATTTAACCATTTAATGTATTTCAGAGCATATACAGCCAATACGTATGTGATGGGTTCACATTCAGCAATTAATTTCATACGTGCTCAGTATCCACTTACATCTGTGGTTATATCACCTTTATCTTAGTGAAATTTATTTTTTGTTTTCTTTGTCTCCTCATTATTAGTATTAAGAATAAACTTCTGAGTTTAGTTTTCAGTTTCAATGCATTTTGTTTTGAAGTTAATTTTGTGTGTGTGTGCTTTGTAGAAATTTTCTCTGTCTGTGACTTACTTGTCTTTTCATCTCATAACTGTCTTTTTCCAAGTGAAAATTTCAAGCTCTATAATTTTCTTTCATGTACCTGAAAAAAAATCACCAAATCAAGGTCATCTACATTTCCCCTAATGTTTCCATCTAGAAGATGTTTAATGTTGCCTTTTATAGTTAGGACTATGATCTTACAGTTAATTTCATGACAAGTGTAAGATCTGTATCTAGATATTTTTTTGGCTCATGAACGGATATCCTATTGTTCAAGCACAACTTATTGAAAAGGCTATCTTTTCTCCCCTGAATTGCCTTTATTCCTTTGTCAAAGATTATTTAGCTATTTTTGTATGAGTCTATTTCTGGGGTCTCTATTCTTTTCCACTGGTCTATACACTCATTCTTTAACCGGCACCATGCTGTCTTCCTCATTGTCACTTCTATGGTAGATCTTGATGTTAGGCAATGGGATTTTTTTCCTTATGAAATTCATTCTTCTGCTTCAGTAAAAATGGCTACCGACTCACAATGGTTCAATTTATGATATATTCTTTTTCTTATTTTTTAATGGTTCAAAAGTGACATGTACTAATTGATACTGTATCTTCATTTTTTAAAATCTTTCCCAGGGCTGGTGTTACAGGATAAGACATTGGCTATGCAGGGGCCTGGCAGTGAGCCACAGTTCCCCGTCATCCATGGGATTATGAAAATAAAGCATTATTCCACCATGTGCTATGTTCCTAAACTGTGATCTTCAAGTTCAATTTAGTCAATGCATTTTCACTTATGCTATTTTAAATTTAAGATGGATGTGTAAAAAATAACCCTATTCTAAATTCTGTGTATTATTCTAGGTGTTGAGCCAGATAAACTTCAGAATCATTTTAAAACTATTTATAAGTAATTCACTTATATTTTGATGTGGGTTATCCAAATCTATAAACCAAATTAGGTTCATTGACATTTCAAACAATATCAAACCTTCCAGTCTTCATGGATTTCGTCACTGTTTTATATGCTATGTAATTATCAACCAGTAGAATCTCCACATATTTTGTTAGACTTCCATCTACGTGTTCAATTTTGAGACATGATATGGCAATGGTATTGACATTTAACATCTAATTCCAATTGTTCATCACCGTCATCTAAAAAATCAATATATTTTTGTCTGTTAATTTGACTTCTATGACTTTACCATGTCCACTTCATTCCATTAGTTTTCCTAAATTTTGGAATGTTCAACATTGACAATCATACAAATGAAAATAAAGCCAAGTAAATGTGAATGTATAAAAAATTTGTTTAAAATCTATGTGACTTTATTGTGTTTTCTTATTCTAACTCTCTATTTAGGACTTCTAGTGTGAGGTTGACTACAATGAACAGAGTGGAATTCTTTGTATGTTTTCAGTTTTCTAGGGAAAACTTGTTTCTCAGGAGCAAATATAATATTATTGGGAGGGTTTTAACAAGTGTTATTTGTCAAGTTGTTGAAGTTCCTTTATTTTTTTGTTGTTTGCTTGCTTGTTTGTTTGTTTGAGGCAGGCCCAGGCTGAACTGGAATATCCTCTGTCACCCAGACTGGCCTCAAACTCACAATGGTCCTCCTACCTCAGCCTCCATGTGCTCCCGTGCTGGGATTAAAGGTATGCACTAATAAGCCTAGCAAGTTCTTCTATTAGTTTCAAAGTATTATAACACTGATATTTAGCTGTTTTTCTCACTCTTCCTCACTAATATGATAGTTTTCTTCTTTGCTTGTATGGTAGATTAGATTGTCAGTTATTATTTTTTACATTGGACAAAAATTTCATATTGATTTCTTGGTATGACCTGGTTATAGAAGATGTTAACATTTGCAAAACTGAGTAACAGTTATGCAGGAATTCCTACAACTGTTTCTGTCTTCAAATATTTTCCAAGTAAAGTGATTTCCAAAGGGAAAATTAATAAGAATCTTTATTAGGAATTTTAATCTTTGATCATATTACAGATTGGTTGTAATTCCATCAAGTTATCCTCTTATCCTTGCCCCCCCCCCATTCCTTTAATGGCTCTCCTCAGGAATGCATTCTTCTTCTGAGGAATGTATCTTTTATTAGACCAGGACCAATCTTTTATATACAGAATAAAAATAATGCATGTCTTATTCATTGTTGAGATTGTTAATAATGGTTAAAGAATTTTACATCAATGTTCATGAGAGATGCTGATCTACAGATTGACATTCTTATGACTTCATGTGACATTGGGTTTAGGACATTAGCCTCTGAATAATTAGGAATTACTGAATTTTTAAAGAAATTGTGGAGAATTGGTACTTTGTTGTCTTTAAATATTTGGTGAATCCTACCATTGAGTCTACCACTTGAGAGGCTTTTTAAGGTAATCATTCATTAAATTTCTTTAATAGTTATAGGCCTATTTAGATTACCTATCACATTGAGTAAGCTTTGGATGTCTGTGATGCTTACGAGATGATTTTATACTATGTGAACTAACATATATTAAGCAATAAAGAGTATTACTTTACTAGTGTTCATACAATAAATAGTGTTTCTTTTTGTCTTTGTCCTTATAGAGATTTATAGATGTCTATAGTCTTTACAAAATAAAATCTTGTTTCCTAGATTATTTTGTTCCCTCCTGTTTTTAATTTCATAGCGTTTTACTTTTCCTTGCTTTAACCTTAAATTGATCTTATTTCCCTATTTTCATAAATTTGAAACCCAGGCTATTGATTTAATATCTGTCTTCATCTCTAACATAGACACATATGGTTATTAATTTCCCACTAAGTACCACTCAATATTTTGATAAATAGCATTTTTATTCATTTAATTAAAATAAAATTTCTCTTGAAAATTTTTATTTGATTCATGTGTTTTGAGACCAACTCTCACTCTGTAGAACAGGATTAGGCCACACATCCTATTTATCCCAGGCTCTCCTCCTGCCTCAGCCTCCTTACTGCTGGGATGATTACAAACCTGGGTTCATATTTTGTTTTAAAGTATGTGATGGGTGAGTTCTATTGTCAACTTGATCAGAATAGAAACAAAGAGAAATGCCTAATAAGTGGGTCTGTGAGGATGTTTCCAAAATGGATGACTAAAGAAAGGAAAATCTTCCCTCAGAGCATGTGGTCTTTCTGATGGTGGATGACAGAAGCTTCTAGACTACTCACTAGTACTTGCATCTACCCTGTTCCTGCATGGACATCCTTCATGGATATTTGAATCCAGCTTCATCAGCTTTCCATGTGGACTAAAGACCAGCAGCTCCCCAGACATTCTTCGGGCCTCCAGTGTCAGATTGAGTAGCAACCAGGTTCTCCAACTCTCCAGCCTGCAGACAACCACTGCATCATTCATTTCACTCATCTGTACGCTGCAATTCTTGTGTAGAATAGGAAGATTATTTCTTGAAATAATTACTATGTTTTCAAGAACAATAGGAAACAAGGATATTCTTGAAGTAGAAAAATGTTTATAGTAACAAAATTTGAATATGTTATTTTCCTTTGCATCTGTGGTATCCATCCCTCATCTTTCCCTCCTGCATTTCTGACCCAAACCATTTTTATTCATATCTCACGCCGGGCTGACCTGCTACAAATGAAATGTGTCGATTGGTGTTTGTCAATGATAGAATTTGTTCCTGTTCCACTCTTGAAGAATAATTTCAATGGATATAGATTTCTGGCTTACTGATTTTTTTCCCATTCAGTACATTTAGTCTCTATGCAGCTTTCTCTCCTCTTTATGCTTCCATGGCTTCACAGAAATAAGCTTTGATTATTCGGGATGCTCTCTTGCCTCCCTACAACACCCCTTTATTATTCGTGAATTTTGTCTTAATCCTTTTTTTTAACTTTGAATATGATATTTATTTATTTATTTATTTATTTATTTATTTATTTATGAGGAGGGAGGCTATAGGTAGGGTCTTGCTCTAGCCCTGGCTGACCTGGAATTCACTATGTAGTCTCACGGTGGCCTGGAACTTACTGAGATCCTCCTACCTCTACCTCCCAAGTGTTGGGATTAAAGGCATGCAGTGCCATACCTTATTGAATATGACATTTAAAATATATATATATATATATTTATTATTTTTATTTGAGAGAGAGAAAGAGAGACAAGGAAAGAGAGAGGAGACTGCATGCTCCAGGGCCTCTTATCACTGCAAATGAACTCCAGATGCATGTATCACTCAGCACATCTGGCTTTATGTGGGAACTGGGGAATCAAACCTGATTGGCAGCTTTGCAAGCAGGTACCTTTAACCACTGAGCCATCTCCCCAGCCCTGAATATAATATTTTGATATATGAATTTGATCCAAGGCCAAACATGTCCATATGAGGCAAGCATTGTGCCCCTGTACTGTACTGTGCTCTGCATTAATTTGGAAAGTTTATCATTCATCTTTACTGAAAACAATTGTTTCCTTCTGTTATTTTCCCATTATCTTTGATGCTTTAGTCCTGTGGGTGTTATATGGTCTACACTCACCCCATGGTTCCTAGGGGTTCTGTCCCATCTACCTCATTGGTCATCCATTGTGCTTCAGCTGCAGAGTCTTGATACTGGGTCCTCACACTCGCTTCTCTTTTCCTTAGAATTCCTGCATGCACTCCGAAGCTATGAGAAGCATTCTTCATTTCTTATACAGTGGGTGTTTTATTTTTCCCCATTTCTAGCACTTCTTTTCCCATCTCCCCATGTATGACACTCAATTATGACTATATTTTTCCCTGTTAGCTCTCAAAGATACTAATCACAACCGGCTTTCCCCCCTCATAGGTAATGAAGGCTTTAATAAGTTCAGCATAACACCACAAAAATTAGGTGAAACTAAATCCTAATTTGAAAAACACTTGGTCAATCCATTGGGATGAAAACAAAATTTTGAAAATAAAAAAAAAAAACAATCTTAGCGATGACATTACAGAGATAAGATTAGTGATTTATCCTGAGATGTGGATTTGACTCTGGCAAAAATAGGCACAGTATGTCGTTATATTTTATAAAATGCACCCAAAATGTTAGAAGAGTTAAATTTTAATAATTAAAAATCAAGGGGTCTGAAGCAAAGGTAGCATTAGGACCAGTCATATCCCTGCTTAGAGAGGTATACACAATTCCATCATCCATGGCTAGAGAGAAATCTTAAGTATTAGAATTATAGTAAGTCATTTAAATAATCTGCTAACACATACAGTGATAAACTATGAAGAGGTTTAAAGTAGAAGAGAAACATGATTTCCTTTTTATTTATTGTTTTGTGGGGGAAAGGTACACCTATATATATGGGGGGAGGTTTCAAGTATGTGTATGCATGCGTAAAGGCTAGACCTTGGATATAATTCTTCAGTTACAGTCCACCTTTTTTGAGACAGTGTATCTACTGGCCTACAGCATGCCAAGTAGACTGGCCTGGCTGAGCAGTTCTGGGATTACAATGTGCGCCACCACACTTGACATTTGTACATAGGTGCTAAGGTCTGCACTCTGATTCTTTTTACTCATTAAATAAGTACTTTATCAGTTGAGCTATCTCCCAACCTCCCTCCTTTACATATTTTGACTGGGTGCTTTTAAAAGACTTACATTATAGACAATTAATTAGAGAGGGAGAGAAAAGCAAAGAGAACAGGAAGGTAGATTAGAACTAACTAATGAATGCCAATCTCAACCTGTGCTCTAATTAGAAGGCCACATAACTGAATGCAATAGATTTGTATCCTGATGAGTACAAAGCCAAAACAAGTACAGTCAAGACATAAAATTAGAGAAATACTTCTGATTAGCAGCAGGAAAGGAGAGAAAGGAATCATTTCCAAAGTGATGCTCTCCCAGAACAAAGGAAGCAAAGTGTTTTGGTTTTTTTTTTGTTGTTGTTGTTGTTTTGTTTTTTCAAGTCCTATACATATTCTTATAGGAGCACAATCCTAAACCCACTCAGTTAAGGAATACATTACTGGGCAAGATCGGCGTATACTCTTAATTTAAAAAGAAATGATAAGAAATTATAGGAGACACGTTTTTAGATATGCTTAGCTCAAAATCACAGAGCACATATGTAAATGATTAAAGTGTGGGGCATAAATGCCTCTGAGCTTGCTCAGTTTGCACCATAAATTTTTTAGCTAAAAATAAAGGAAAAGTGTCCTTTGAAAGTGTTTTCACACAAAATCTGCCCTGAAGGCATCTGCTATGCTTAATCACTCACAACTAATCTATATGTGACTCTTGAGTGCTTAAAATGCCATGGTATGAATGAAACATGTTTAGCTTTATTTTATTTTAATTAATGTTACATTAAACTTTAAAATTAAACTAAGGTAAAACATTTTTTCCATTAAATGCAGTCTTGTTTCTCGAACTGAGTTATATTTCACCTTAATAGCTGTGCCAAAACAACATTGTTGTCATACTGCTAATGTTAAACACATATATTATTTCTAGAATTGCACACAATCATGTTTCTATTCAGTATCAATGGATGGATTAATTTCAAATGGCTTTTTTGTTATCCGCTAATGGAACAGTATAATGTGATATTTAATATTTCATATAGATCATGTGCCTTGCTGAGCTGTTCATTCAAACTGTAGTTTCAATCAAATTGAAATGCTTACTGTTTTAATAATTGTATGATTCAACTGTCTTTCTAATTAAAATTTTAAGTACAAAAATTAATAACAAATTTTAAAATTTAAAAGCAAAAGGATAGTGAATGATTCAAGATGGGGGTATATCAACAGAATATTAAACTTTAAAAGAACTGGAGAAACAAAAAATATGTCACAATCCCATTATGACTGAAAACTGTAATTTTCTACATAAGATCAAAATTAAATTTTAATAATTAAAGAAGATAAATAGGAAACATTAAGAATTGTATTCAGCAAGTGCATAGAGAATATTGCCTTCTCTGGTGGTTTGAATGTAAAATGTTTCCAGTAGCCTCATGTGTCTGTGATTAAGTCTCATACTCAATCCCCAGCTGGTGGAGACTTTTGGAGGTGGAGCCTTGCTGGAGGAGATGTGTCTCTAGGACTGAAACTTCTGGTTTATTAGTCTACACCATTAGATGTTTAGAATCACTCTTGCTGTTACCTCCTAGCTGATGTGATAAAACATGACACCCTACCTATGCTCTATCATGGCATGATGAAACTTCCCCTCAAGACTGTAAGCTGAAATAAACCTTTTCCTTCAATATTCTGCTTTTTGTCAAATATTTTGTCCCAGCAATGAGAAAGTAATAGTTATACATTCCAATAACCAAAAAAAAAAAACCTGACAAAATTAGTTGCATAAAATCAGACTTAAGTATCCACATTTTTATATGAGTTTTATGTCCATCTGAGATTGTAAATTTGGCCAGCAATAAAATGTATTGATATTTGTCACAAAGAAAAAAAAAGTAATACAGTTTTAATATAGATATTGTTCTAATTATCTTTGTGCTGCTGGACAAAGAAAACATCCAATGGGTAGCAAGGGTTTATTTTAGTTTACAGTCTCGAAGGCAAGCTTCATCATGGCAGGGAAAGGATGGCAAAGAAGACACTCATTTCTTGCCACAGCAGCTGGTAGGAAGCAGCAAGAAGGGGAGCTGAGTTGCTACTGGCAAGGGGAACTGAGCTATGACAACCTGTATTAGTCAGGGTTCTCTAGAGGAAACAGAGTTGATAGGATGGATTGTAGTAAAAGGGAATTTATTGGGGTAGTTTACGACAGTCCAACAATAAGCAGTCTGCAGACCCACAGGTGAAGAAACCAGTAGCTGTTCAGTCCATGTGGCTGGAGGCCTTAGCAGTCCCAACCCAGCCCAGAAGGCCTGATGGCTCCCTGGGTAGTGGCTGCTCTTCAGTCCATGATGTGAGGATGAGGAAACTGGGTTCTGATGAGCAGGATGCGAGTGCAAGTCATGAACCAGCACCAGCAGCCAGGGAACAGAAGGAAATAATGGAATTTCCCTTCCCCCCCCAAACATCCTTTTATCTAGTCCCCTTCTGTAAGGCCCACCCACTTGAGGGAAGGGCAACTCTGGAGGAGGTACCTCCTCCTTTTGTCAATCCTTTCTGCAGGCAATCTCAGAGACCTGCCCAAGATTACTGTAGATTATTAAACAAGTCAAATTGACAATAAACTTAACCATCCCACAACTCTAAGCCAACCACCAGCAAGACACCTCCCCAGCAAAGCTCCATCACCAAAATTACCACCAGCTGAGGATCAAGTATTCAAAACAATTGAGGCTTTGATGGACCATTCATATTCAAACCACTACAGATCTGGTAAAAAAAAAAAAGTTAAGATTTTACTTACACAAATTTAGTTAGAACAAATTTTAAAATGTCATAATATTTTAATGTAAAATATCTTTGATTAAACTGAATATATTTTTTCAACAGTTAGCTGAAAAAAATAGAGCAAAGTATGCTGATACATTCATATAATTCCATGACTCTGGAATAAGAGACAGAGGAGTAAGAATCAGGCCAGCTTGGGTTACATAGTGAGATTTTGTTTTTAAGAAAAGTGGTTCAGAGGGAATATATTTAACAATAATGTATTATGCAATATACATTTTTATAGTAGGAAAAAGGAACTTGAGGGTACTCACTATTAAAAAAATGATGGTTATGTTCACTTCCATGAGTGGAAGAATCAAAACATCATATTGCAGCTCATAACGATGGATAATTATTTTTTATTTATTTATTTATTTATTTATTTTTTGTGCTATGGTCTCACTCTAGCCCAGGCTGACCTGGAACTCACTCTGTAGTTCCAGGCTATTCTTGAACTCACAGTGATTCTCCTACCTCTGCCTCCTGAGTGCTGAGATTATAATTGTGTACCACCAGACCCAGCTAAATGTGTAATTATTATATCAATAAAAAATATTAAGAACTAATGTGTAATAGCAGGTAAGTGGATTATTGTATATGGACAGCAGTATTTAGAGAGTTGTTGGAGCATGTGAGGGCACACTATATGATACATACACACACATGGATATATGGTGATACTATATAATACACTATATTCCATGTATTATTATACATACTTGTAATTATTCATAATAAGTAGTCCCATAATTTCCCTTAGATATCAAGTGATTCATATTGTTAAAAAAAAGATTTTTCTCTATTCTTAGATGGCCATGTAATGCAGTGAATATTGTCCATATAAAATTTATTTTGTGAGAGTGAAATGTATCAATTCACAGTTGATAATCTGTAGCTTTTATTATATATGATAATTACATATATAATAATAATTATGGGACCCTTTTACATCTATCAAGAAAGATTTTAGCTAGATATACATTAAGATAAGCATTACTCCACCCATGTTATATGGAAAAAAGATTTGGATGACACTCCCATAGCTCTCTTCTGCAGTTATGACACATATTAAAATATCTATGCTCAATGTTCTGTAGTAGGCTCTGTGCCACAGATAATAGATATAAGCATCCAAATTTATCAGTGCAAACACTCCAATGTGGCCATTAATCAACAGTTTATGGGATTGTTGACAGGAATGGGAGACAATGGGGTTACATTCTTGGCTAATGTTTGTTAGTTGAGTCAAAAAAAAAAAGAGATTTACAGGTCTATTGTATTGTTAATCTGAATTTCATACTTTCCTGTAACTAAAGCAAGCTTGTTGATTCAATATTCAATTATTTTAATTATTAGAATTGGGGAAAGGCTTGAATAATTAAAATGCTCAAATTATCAATGGCAAAAAAAATGGCAGTGTAATTTCTTTTCTCTGTGATATCATGTTGCAAAAGGCAACCTGAATTTGAAACTCCAAAGAAAGTCATTGCTTATGCATGACTTAGCTTAAAAAATAGTGTGCGGATTTTTGTTGAAACTGATACTTTTTAAAGGAATAATAATTTTATATACTTTTTTCTAATTAGAATCAACAAGCAAAGCATTTGAATTTGTAATTTACAGCATTATGTGTATTGACTGTAAAAATTATGAATGCAATTGATATGTTTTATTGCTAGTGATAATTCTAACTATTTTTGAATATGTAGACTAATTGTATATTGTATAAAATAATTGTATTTTACTGAAACTTGAGGTTTTATAGGAGTTAGTAGATTTCTTTGACCTGGACAATTTTAAAACTAATGTTTTCAGTTCTAGGTCAAATTAAATATTTTTAAAATAATGAAACAATTTCATCAATGTGGATTCAAATATTTCAGAATCATCTTTTTTCTTTTTTTTTGGTACCAAGTTCAGATTTTCCAACCATTTTTAAATACTTAGAAACACAAATCTATGAATCTACTTTTTCACCTGAAAATTTGACAAGCTATGAATGAAATACAGATCACATACTTCTTTTGGAAAGTTAGTAGCCAGATGCTTGCTAACATATGTATTGGACATGAAGACTAAATATGAAGATAAATGTAAAACATCTATGAATATTTCAAAATATTGATTACATGTTAAAATCAAGACATGTTGGATTTATTATCGTACATAATACATCATATCCCAACACTAGCTACTCATTTGTGTATATGTGTTTTTGTGTGTGTGTAGTGCATGATATGTGTAGTATATGACGTCTATGTGTGTATGGAGTAGGAATGTGTATGTGTAGATGTATGCATTCCGTGCACAGGCATGCAGTGACTATAAGAGATATTTGGTGACCACCTCCATCACTCTTCTACTTATTTCCAGGAGACAGAGCCTCTCATTCTACCTGGAGTGGCACCATCTTTTCAAATATAGTGGTTGACTGGTGAATCCCAATGATTCTCCCGCCTCCGGCCTTTCCCTCCTCTGGGATGAGGTTATAGACTTGGCTTATTATATGTGTCTAGAGAACCACACTCAGGTGGTTATACCCACTGAGCCATCTTCTCAGCCCCAGCTATTAAACTTGTTAAATTGCATTTATGATTATTAACTACTTTCTTTTGGACAGTGCCAGTGTGAACCAGAATGAGGGTTCTTGCTCATGATGTAGGTCCAAGGTGCCAGTTCCTGCCTTAAATGAGAAATATCCCAGATCCCAGATCCAATCCCAAGCAGCAGAGATGAAAAAGAGATTTTATCAAACTAGAGTTGCTTGAAAGGAGAACAGTAAAAAGATGATGGATATATCAATGAGCAAAATCTATAGAGTTTGTTAATGGATTTGGTGGATGAGTAGAAGGGGGAAGGAGAAAACGAGAGACAAGACCAACTACCAAAATAATAAATAAATAAATAAATAAATAAATAAGTGCTACCATTGCAGATCCAGGATCAAAATTATCTTGGGCTACCTTTAGTCTGCTTAATAGAGCCATTGATTGCTTCTCACTAGATCTGACCTAACATTCACCTGAGTTTCAGATTAAACATCAGAATATATTAACCTAGAGAGGAGTTATCGTCACTAACCCAAAAGCTAAGAATGTCACCAGACAGCTTCTGAAAAATCTATCTCAGAGATTCCCCTACTTTGCTGTAACCCACCTACTCAATGTCCCCATCAATGTATTTGGTAAATGCCTTGATTAATAACTTTATTTTTTTCTGTGATTATAAAAATATCATGAGACTCTTTCTATGGTCAACCTGAATCTGTGTTCCCACATCACAATTCCTCATATTTGGTTCATATTCACTTTGAAGCAACAACTTTGATTTGCATCTATGTATACCTGACTCATTTTTCTGAATGCTGCATGTCTGGAACGAACAGTTGCAGAAAGAAAAAGGGCAAATAGCCCATATGAGTTCAGAGCTACAATACTGACACCACCAACTCTCCCTTGACTGGATCATACCAGAGATCACAAGTGTAAACTGATGATTTGACTCAAGTCATTCCCCTGGCAAGGACTCATTTTTGATGTTTTAAATTCAGTGATGATGTAGAACAGAGGTACAAATTGCATGGGCTGGAGAGATGGCTCAGCTGTTGAGGTGCTGGCCTACAAAGTCTTACTCCACAGGTTCTAATATAATAGCAGTTTCATGAAGTTTTTAAAGTAACAGAGCAAAAGAAGTTATCAATAAAAGCATCTTTTTTTAATTCATTGGTGGAAATATCAGGTAAAAGTGTTACAGCAAGGCAGGGTAATCTTTATTATGGATGTTATCTGATGGCATTCTCATTCTTTGGGTGGATGTATATAGCAGGCTGAGTTTGGGATTAGAATTTAGATAATACCCAGCAAAATTTTAATGTACCTCAAAATTTAAGGAGTACCCAAATTCTTGTCTACAAAGTTAAAGAATTAAAATCACAGACAACCAGAGGATAAGGTATAGTTGGAGAGTTTATTTAAAGGAACATGGGGAGTTACAGAGATCTCCAGCCACCAGTGTGGGGAGAACACGTGGGAGAGGTTTTAGCCAAAATCTATGCTGATGAGCTAAACAAATAGGAAAATAGAAGACCATTACAAGGAAAGGTGCATGTGGAAGAGAAATCTAGCCCCTACCACAGCCATTAGGCTTGGTGAAGGCCTAGATTTGATTAGAGCCAATTCTTAGCTTCAATGAGGCTGTGTTGAGGGGCTCTTACCTAAGTCCTTCTGCTAGACCATGTGAGGAAAAAAGAGGCAGAATTATCTGCTTAGTGAGTATTCCCTGCCCCAGGTGAGCAGAGAGACAGGTGGTTGGTTCATACCTGACCAATCAGCTTGAGTGCCAAGGTTTGAGCTCTACCGCTCAAGGGGAGGGAGTCTATGGAGCCTGTCTGAAACTGTCACAATTTCCCCTCTGAAGAAATAACACTAACTCCTGTTAGGGTATTGAGGTGTGGAATCAAAAAAAATCTACATGTTTAAGAAAAAATTAAATAATAATACCCACAAGAATATCCATTTTGATCCTGTAGGAGGGAAGGCTAAGCTCTGCCTGGGGAGGGGTTAAGGAGGAGCTTGGCAACATTGTGTGGGGTGTCTCTCCTAAACTCCCTCCACAGATGGAAGCTTAAGGTCTATCTGGACATTCCTAAAGGATTTGCCTGTCACAAGGATGGTAGATCATACAGACATGGACAATCAGTACCTGTTTAGAGGCTAAGATAGCCCATGGTAACTTGGCTCCCAAGCCACCTCTCCACAATCACAGAAGTTCTAATTACTCAAACAGCCTTGCAGAATATTTAGCATTGGTGTGGCTTTTCTTTTCTTTCTTTTTTTTTTCTGGAAACTTCTTTTCACATTTACAATGCAGTTTTTGCTTCATAGACATATGAAGTTGCTCATGGCTTGCTTCTCTGACTCAGCAAAAGCCCGCCCCCCAAGTCTCAGCTTTTTCCTTATGGCCAAGAAGGTACAGATTTCCTGGGAGGAAGAGTACTATGCAAAAGGTTGGCCATAGTTTACCAAGAACTTTGGCTTTTTTGCAACTGTATTCCTTTGAGTCCTGCTATGAAAATCCACTCAAGTTAAGTTCCTATCACCTCACCCAAAGAAGACCATCTATGCACCCCTGAAATCACCACCCTGGTGTGATACTGATCTATTCATCTTCATCTGCATCTAGACACTAAGAATAGATCAGAAAAATAAAATTATGTATTCCATTTGCCAATTCTATATCTATATGTGTTATCTTTGGATGTTTTAAAACTCTTCTGTATCATATTATTTTAGGCACATCTCTATATAAGGAAGATGTTCAGAACTGTATTTTTAAATACATCTGACAGTCTTTGTTTAAAATCTGCAGTTTATCTTCAAAGTCAAACATTGTAATGACTAGTATCATCATCTTATTTTTGGTTGTATATATACTTAAGGTATATGATATAAAACTTTTGAAAATTATTCTATCTATACATAGTAAAATGATTACTAGAGTTAAGCAAATTAATATACCTACTATGCCTTTCTCCATCCCTTCCCTGCTGGTAAAAGTACTTAAAATGTACCAATTGGTATATTACTGATATACAAATGATTATTATTCATTAGAAGCCTCCTAATTTTCCACTGGATATCTTATATCTATTATTTGCACATTAATTATAACATTGTACCTTTCAACCTAGATCTTTTCATATTCCAGTTGCATCCACTTCACCAACCTTCAAACCCTGGTAACTACAAATGTTTCTATGTATTTAATTTTCTTAGATTCCAGACATCAGTGATAGCAAACCTATTTTTCTTCCCATGTCTCTCTCAGTGCAGATAATATAATGTCCCCTAGAAATGTCCATAAAGTTTCAGGCAGCTGGATCTCTTCCTAAGGGTATGTATTTCAATATTTGTGTATGCATTTCTGTATCTCACACTCTATCCATTGGTGGAAAATTTGCTTGTTCCATTATATTTTTGGGTATCATGAGTTATGCTTCAATGAACTCAGGAATGCAGGTGCTATACAAAGGTGGTGATTTAATTTCCTTTGGATACACTCTCAGGAGACTGAATGTTGAATCACATGATAGTGCTATTTTTAGTTTATTTCAGAATATTCATGCTGTTTTCCACAGTTGCTATGCCACTTGCCTCTATTGTCAATGGTGTAACAAGTGTTCCGTTTCTTCTTTCTTATTAAAGACCATCTTAAGAGGTGTGGCCTTATTAATATATTGGTTGTCACTTTTGTAATAGTTACTGATATTGGTCACCTGTTCATATACCTATTCAACATTTATTATTTGTTTGATTGTTTCTAGTTTAGCTGGGAATCTAAGTTAGAGCAGGCTAAGCAAATGCTCTACCACTTAGCTACACAGTCAGCCAACTGGGTTGATGATTCCTGTGTCTTTTTTGGAGACATTTAATCAACACTGTTGTCTATTTCTAAAAGTGATTTCATTGATCTTTTTCTTTTCTTATTTTTGTTACTTCTTATTTTTTTCACTTTTGCATTGTGTTCTTTATGCACTTTGAATATTAATATTTTATTAGATATGTTTTTTCTCTAAATCCATAGGCTGCCTTTTTTTCATTTTATTATGCAGAAGCTTTTTGCTTTAAGGAACTCCCTCCTATTTATTTTTTTGATTTTTGTTGTTTATGCGTTTGGCTTTTGCATTCTTTATACCACTTTGCTTTTAAAATTCCTATGTTTTCCCTGTGCTTATTACTCTTTTATCCACTGACTTATAAATTATTAATCTTATTTTTATTTTAATATCAGTTGCCTCAATAAAAAAGCCAAAAATGTGTCTATGCATTTTTATAAGTACAAAGAGTAATTGATGAGTGAATATTAATTTTTCACATTATATTTCCATAGGCTAATTTCCTCATTTTAGTGTAAGAATATAGGGTTTCATACTTTCTTCCTTCTCATATTTGTTCTGTTCGAAATTATTTCTGGTATTTATGTTGCCTTATGCATTATTAACAAGTAACAAAACATGAATTCAACACTTATAGGTTTTATTGTTCACAGTATTTTCTTTTCTCTCAATTCTATGACACCTTTGTTTTTATTTTATCCAATGGGCTGCTATATTTCTTCAGATGGAAGTTTCAAAAACAAAACAAGGATGCTGATACATTATCTGGATTCCTGGATAATTTTGAATGATTTTTTTATCCTTGACATACAAGAATTTATTTACACAGTAAATTTTTACAAATTTTTATTTTATGCTGGTACTTCATATTGCAAAAAACTGTCGCTTTTGTGTTTTTCATTGTAGACAGTAGGGCAATAATCTTTTTTTCTAAGTGTGTGTGTGTGTGTGTGTGTGTGTGTGTGTGTGTGTGTGTGTGTGTGGTGTGTTCCTTCCTGCCTAGATGCTTGGAGGAAAACAACTTGAACTTTTCAAAATGTTACCATGTGTTAGTTCTTTTCTTCATTTTGTCAGGATTTCAACAGTTTCTATTCTAAAAAATACCCACTAGCCTCTTTTTTTTACTCCTTTCCTTCAAAATCATGATCACATTCTTTTTTTCGTATTAGTGAACTAAGGATCTGATCCCATTATAAAAGCCTCTTTTGTTTCCATGAGAAAAAGAAACACATTATCATGAACATGGTAGCAAAAAAAAATACATCTATTCAAAAAGATAAAGCTCAGAGGTCAGAGGGCCTTTGTATCAAATAGTATCATATAACATATTAGGGGCGGAGGAGGCAAAAATGATGAAGTAATAATGCTCTATACTTGGGGTCATATATTCTAATTTCTTGTATTTAGAGATAGTTCCACCCCCACTCTCCCAAGTCCAAACAAAGCTCAGAAGAGAAGCTGATTTCAACAACCCAGAGGGCCACCTCTCAGCAGGGGCAGATCTCAGGGAATAGGATGTAGGACACACACACACACACACACACACACACACTCCACAAGATGAGGAATCATTTGTAAATTTCTCTGCTTGTACCTGCAAACCCCAGGCTCAGAAGGCAAGACTACTGCTTTTTTTTTTTTTAATGAGGAGTCATTGTCATGGCAGAACAGTCATCAGCTTATGCAAATTCCTGTGGGTATGAAAAAGGGGAGCTTTTAAGCTGCCTATTACTTTATTAATGCTGAAAGCAAGAAAAGAAAATCACAAAGGAAAAGGGAGGTGGGGAGAATTAAGGATCTAATAAGAGTGAGAGCACATTGCCCGGGTTGTGTCTCTTGCTGTGTTTGAATCATTTTTTTTTCCTTTTCAACAGCCTGCACTCAGCTATTTTTAGCATCTCTTTAATAATTGAGCTGTAGCAATTGTGCTAGGCAACTGGAATAGGCAGGGGAAATAACAGCTCAAAGCAATAGTGCGGTAGGGTCATTATTGGAGTCAAGCTGTATTAGGGAGCTCACCTTACCTCAGGTAGAATGCTGTAACCAGTGTGGGGAACACCTGAGAAGGGTGGGGGAGAAAAGAGACAAAGAAAATCCTGGATGGAAGGGATGTTTCCTTTTTATAGGGATTTTGTTGTTTTGTCTATTTTCAATCAGTCGGAGAAGGTGCCCCATTGGACATGACCTTAGTTGACAAAGAAAGTGGTCATAAACCCTTGTGGGAAGCTGCTACTATTGTTTGGCTTAATGGATATGCTATGTCCACCAAGTTGCTCTCTAAATATTTATTTTTATGCTCATGTACTAATGCTGCCCTCATTTTTGGTTGGAGGGGCTTGCTTCTCTTTTCACATGGCAGTGACCACTGGGGTTACTCAAAACTCATCAAAGTGCTGAGAAGAAGTGACAGTGGAGTGTTCAGCACTAAGTGAGACACCTCGATCACACCCACCAAGGCTCAGGGACTATTTCAGAAGAAGTGGCAGATACCAATAAAAATCCCAGTATCATTCTTTGCAGAGATAGAAAAAAAAATAGTCTCAAAATTCATTTGGAATGGAAGAAGGCCTCCAATATCCCAAAAGTATCCTCAGCAATAGAAACACCTGATGTAGCATCACAATACCAAATCTTAAGTTATACTACAAAGCCATAGTAACAAAAACAGCATGGCACTGGCATAAAAACAGATAGACCAATAAAACAGAATTGAAGACCCTGCTCTTAGTTCTAGTAACTACAGCTACAGCACCTTGACAAAGGTGCAAACAACCCTAACTGGTACTGGAAAAATTGGATAAATACATTTAAAGAAAAATAAAACTAGACCCATTCCTCTCACCATGCACAAAAATCCACTCCAAGTAGATCAAAACCTCAATATAAGGCCTGAATTTCTTAAAAACCTGAAAGAAAAAATAAGGGAACTCTCCATGAGATAGGAGTAGGGAAAAACTTCCTGAGTAGAACCGTAATAGCCCAGGAAATCCAGCAATTACTCAACCATTGGGATCTCATCAAGCTAAAAAGCTTCTATACAGATAAACATACCATACGCCGAGCCAGCAGACTACCATCAGATTGGGAGAAAATCTTTGCCAGATACACCTGTGTCAGAAGACTAATATCTAGAACCGACAAAGAACTCAACAAATTAAGTAATTAAAAAAATCAAACACTCTACTCCAAAAACGGGGCAGTGGACTCAACAGGGAATTCTCAGAGTTGGAAACACAAATGGCCAATTCTCACTTAAGAAAATGTTCAATATCCTTACTTATCAGGGAAATATAAATCAAAACAACTACGAGACTCCATCTTACTCCAGTCAGAATGGCAATAATTGAAAAAAAAAAATCTGCTAATAAGAGATGATGGCAAGTGAACTGGAAAAGACATATTCAAAAGAAAAAATAAAGAAACAAAAATAGAAAACACCAGGCCAGGAGCTTTGTGGCACTTTGTAGGTCATTTCCATGACATCATTCATTCTCGTGTATATATATTGTGAATTTTTCCCATTGACGCTATATCATGACACACAGCCAGCAGTTTCTGGTCTTCAGGCTGCCATTACCTCCTTCTATATATTCATGTAGCCATGATGATTAATCTCTGGTTATCCATTGACAGGATTTAGAGTGACCATGGAAACAAATGTCATGTCTGTGAGGAATTTTCTAGATTAAGTGAATTGAGATTGCTGGACCCACCCTGACTGTGTGGGCCACACCATCCCATGGGCTGTGTTTCTGGAAGGAAAGAGCTATCTAAGTGTTCAGTACTTTGGACTGAATGTGACCAATAGCCTCAACTTCTGCCTTCTCCACCGTGATGAACTATCATCTAGAACTGTAAACTGAAATTAGCCATTCTTCTTTTAGACTGATTTTTGTCAGGCATTTTGTCAAGGCAACAAGAAAGTAACTAATTAAGCAGTCTTCTCTGAGTCCCTATTCTCTGGACACACTTGGGTGATAGGCAATCCACATAGTGGGAACAGGAACTCAAACCATCCTTGCCTACATGGCAAGTTCAAGGCCAGCCTGGGCTACATGAGACTCTGTTCTAAAAACAAATACATGGAACCTATACACAAGCAAAATACAAAAGAAAGTGGAGTTATTTTATGTAGGTTATAAAAGAGAAAAAAACTTCATTACCAAAATAATTGATGCTTTCTTTATACTCAGGATTGGTTTTATGCACGATGCCATAAAGACTGCACCATTTGGATGGATAAAACTAGGAAGGGGGACAAGAGTACTTTTCAGCTGAAAGTGAATTAGGTTGTGTTGTGGAGAGGAAGGGCAAGTATCACATTCCCTAAGCCTTTTCCATCCTGAGATACTCATATGGGTAGATATCAAGATTCAATGTCACTCACTGGGATTTGCAAGCTTTTGTGTCCTAGAAGGAATTGGACAGAAACATGTGGCTGGAGAGAGAATCAGAAACAGTTAAGCAAAAATATACTTCTGAGGAAGTTCTGGGAGGAAATTTGAGAGTTTTCCTGTCCCATACACAATGATTGGGACTTTTTAAGGGTTACCTGTATGACACAGGCTTTCCGGAGCATATTGGATATATGAATGTCAGCAGGGATGTAGGGGGTTCTAGCCTTGCTGTTTACCAACTGGGATTTCATATGCTAAACTTGTAGCCTTTCTGCAAGGCTTTACAGACCTCGCTCACCATTCTCTCTTGCCTCAAAACCAGTATTGGGCCAACATGGAATAGTCCTAAGGCTGTTTCTCATATCCACCATCACTGACAGAGGTCATTTCAACCAATGGCCGTGTGCCGGCTTGTGTCATCCTGCTGTGTTTATTGACTGTGTGTTGTGGACTCTCTCTTCCAGGCTAGGTTATCAGAGACCACTGTGAAAATGAGACTTGCCAAATGGAAACTTACAAAGTGCCTTATTTTATTTGATCAATGGAGGCAATCAACCTAATTCAGGCAAATAAAAATAAATAATATGATTACTTCTGATTCATTCAGTGATGAAATTAATCAGACAAATACCAAATAGCTTATGTCTGCATGCAACTAGGAAGACATTGCTAATCACAGGGTTGATGAAGCTGTGAGACTATTTTCTTTACATTTTCCCATTTTGAATATTTTTATTTGTTATTTTTTTGTATATGTGTTCATTTTGTGGGTACACACTTGTGTGTGTGTTTGTGTGCATGTATACGCTAGAAGACAATCATGGGTGTAGTTTCTCTCAGGTGCTGTCCACCTTTTTTTTGATGTGTGTGTGTGTGTGTGTGTGTGTGTGTGTGTGCTTGCATGTCCTTGTGTGTGAGTGTGGGCACACATGGGTACCACACACATGTGGAGAAAACTTTGATTGTCAGTCCTCTCTTTACTCCTTGTTCGAGGAAAAGGTCTCTCATTGCATTCACCAGGCTTACTGGCTTGGAAACTTCAAGAGGATATTTTTGGTCTCTACCTTCCTTCTTGCCTTGGACATAGCTGGGATTTCAGATGCTAGCAATATAGCATCCAGCTTTATGTGGCTGGAGGTCCTGACACATGACCATTCTCTCTCTCTCTCTCTCTCTCTCTCTCTCTCTCTCTCTCTCTCTCTCTCTCTCTCTCTCTCTCTCTCTCTCTCTCTCTCCCTCCCCTCCCTCCTCTCCCTCCCCTCCCTCCTCTCCCTCTCCATGCTTGCAAGTAAAAAATATTTCAGAAACAATGGATTTTGTCTTTAATTAATTAATTAGTCTGTGAGTTGTTCAAACCCTTGCTCATGCAGGAGCTGTCTTGACTTGGCAGGCAGGGAGAGATCCTCACATATGAGTACACATGCAGTCCTTCTGGCCAAGCCAGAGTTCAACATCACTGACTCATCTAAAGGATCAGGGCAGCAGAAGGTCGGGTCTCTGAAACCTGAAATGGGAGATGATGGGTTCTAGAGGACCTGGACTTCTGAGTGGCAGCTCATTCACCTGGCATCACTCTACACTGGCCACCTGATGTTGATGTTCCCCATGTCAATTTCCTAGTGCTGTTACCTCAAACACCGTGGCTTAACACAATAGAAGTCCTGTGGGCTAGACGTCCAAGGTCAGTGTCACCTGGTGTGATGGTTAAGTTTTATTGTCAACTTGACCTTTCAAATAATCTTGGGTGGGTCTCTGAGGATGTTCACAGGAAGGCAGCCTCTCAGTAGGGGGCAGGATGTAAAGAAGCTAATAGAAGCTGAAGGTAAACATCCTTTCCTGTGTGGACAGTGCAGGAAGGAAATTTCAGAGACTGAGGAAGCCATTAAGTCTGAGATAGGGTTTCAAGACCCCACCCTAAGCCTAGATAAAGGAGAAGAAATTCTCTTTGGCCCTCCTGCCTGTTTGTTGTTCTGTATGTGTGCTGTTGGTGATGGGTTTCTCTCTCTGCTTGGACCTGTGAAAGAGGACCAGCCTCTTTCACTTTTATGGGACTTCCCCTGGATCTGTAGCTTGAATAAATCGTTTCCTCCCATAAACTGTGCCTGGTTTGGAAATTCATCCCAGCAGCATGTGGCTGACTGTGACACCTGGCCTGAATCTTGGTAGCAGTGAGGCAGAGCACCTATGGAAACACTGGGGAGAACCTACCTCTGGCCCTTTTAGCTGTTGCTGATTCTTTCACCCTTTCCTTCTTTACTCCCTCCTTCTCTTCCTTTCTTCCTTCTTCTCTTCCTTCCTTCTCATTCCATGTCTTCTTTCTTGTATCTCTTTTCCTTCCTTTAATCTTTCTCCTCATTCTTGTGTGTCTCTTTTCATCCTTCCTTTCTTTCATCCTTTCATTCTTTCTCCTCTTTCTTCCTTTCTTTCTCTCTCTTTAATTTTTGCTTGCTTGCTTTTTTATTCAGTCATTTATTTTTTGAGATAGAATTTCACAATCTAACCTCAAACAAGTGATCACTTGGCTAGCCTCAAACCGGTGATCTTTCTTCTCTGCTCTCTCCAGTATGTGAGGTTACAAGAAAATGCCACCACACACAGTCATAACTTTTCTTTAATCTACATGCAGACTATAGCAAAGGCAATGAAAAAGAATACAGTATGTGAAGGTCATGAAAATGATAGGAAAATAAACTAGATTTCCAAAGAATGAAAAGAAGAAAAAGGAGACAGAAGAAATGGCAATGTTGATGACTCTTCATAATTATAAGGAAGCCAACAAAAGAGCTCAGCAATCTCCAAACTTCTGTTAGTCTTCCAAAATCAAACATCATCACACAAAGTTCTCCACCATGTGTGTGAAGGAATAAATGGACAAGCATTTGTGATTAAGCTTCAAACTCCATCCTGAGGTGGTGGGCCCTTTAGGTTTACTATCCCAGCCCACTGAGTGCTCAGAAAGAAGCTAAGTAGGAGGGTGAGGGGGAGATTTATGATTTTAAAAAATCAGTTCTTGAGATTATGGAAGCTACTAAATTTAAATGTGCATGGTGATCTGCTGCCGTAGGAGAAACTGAGGAAGTTTTCTGACAGCTGGACAGTTCCCTCTGACTTGGGGGCTCGTCTATCTTATTGTTGTACTTCACCTTTCAACGGTCTTGACCAGATCCACCCACATGAATGTACATCAATCTGCCCTAGTCATGGCCACCAGATCAATGATAATTTGATGCAGAAAGAATCTGAGAGAAACTTCTACGGAAATGATCAGCCTAAACTGTCTTGGTGTCCCATGATTTAGTAAAGACGACACATCAAATCACCTATCAGAGTCGACATAACCTAATGAATTAAACTTTATGAACGCATAGTGAGGCATTCTTAAATACATGGACATTTTTAGTAAACGATCCCTCCTTCGTTCGTTGTTGTACTCACCTTGGCATTTCTAGGACAGAGCACCCAGTCAAAAGCAGCTGACGGAGGAAAGCTTTTATTTTGGCTTACACAGTCTTGAGGATGGAAGCTTCATGATGACAGGGGAAAGCAAGGCATAAGCAGAGTCTGGATATCACTTCTGCCATGACAGGTAGAAAACAGTGGCAGAAAAGTGAGCCAAACTCCTAGCAAAGGGTAGCTCCATAGAACACCCCTAAATGCCCCCTACGACACACCTCCTACAGCAATGCACCATTTGACAAAGTGCCACCAGCTGAGAGAAATCATTCAAAGCACATGAGTTTACAGGTAACAACTGATTCCACCACACTCACGAGACACACTGATACTTTTGCATCTCTCCCCTCTGAAATTCTCATCCATGAAGAAGTCTTCTGTTATCTAGTGCATTTCAGGTATATCTGCCGCTATGTTTTCATTCTAATCCAGTCAGCCTGTCCTATTTAATAGAATAAAATTTTCCCATTCTGGAATAAGGTTTTCTATCAGTGTTGGTACCATTTGCATGTTTATTCATATTTTCATATATAGCAACTTTGAGAAATACCACTTGGAGCCTGAAATCAGACACCGGTTTAACTGGTAAGGTTTTAAACATGAATTTACTGTTATCTTTAGCTGGTCTGTACACTGTAGAGTCCTCAAAGGCCTAACAAATTGAAGTGGCCTGATAGACTTAATGTCATTTCTTAATGTTCTATTGTGGATTTTACATTTTCAACAGTAACTAATTGCGCTGAATGTGAAATTTAATTAAGACTTCATTGTACCATCTGTGTTCTTTGGTTAAAGGACATGTACTATTAAGCATGTGCTGAAAAGGAGGTTTTGAAAAAAGTTGCTTAAAATTCACTTCCTTCCATCCTCAAATATTGGATACTGACAGAGTGTGATACTCCATTTCATATTCAGATTTTAAAAGCTCATCAGATGGAGCCAAAGCTAATTTTCCTATTAGTTATAAGAGTAGAGACTGTATCACTAAACTAAACCTTGCAATTTCAGTAATAGGGAAGCAATAAGATCACACACTGTTATGTATCTATTTTCTCTGAATTTTGACTTTCCCTTTTGGAGAAAGGAAGGTGATTCATAAAGACTCTGGAAGTAAACCAATCTTGTAAGGCTCAGAAAGCTCCTGAAACAGAAAATTCATAAGGCTACTCCCCAAGATTGTGGGAAGTACTTATTTCAGAGTCATCATTATCCTATAAGTCACACCAATAAACTCAATAAGTTAGACTTGAGTGGGATCATTTTGATATTTTGATGTTGTTGTTGCTGTTGTTTTTCTTTCATCAAAACCTTATCTGGGGTGAATAAGCATTTGCTCATGCCTCCCCAGAAAACATCACACAGCACAATTGGCATCCAAACCGAGATGAACAGAATCAAAGGTGAGCATTGTGAGAGTGGTTGCCTAGCTCTTGTGATGGTGGATGAGATGTGCCCCTAAGGTTGGTCATTTGTCTGAGGGTGAAGAATCCACTGGGGTAATCCTGATATAGTTATACCTTTCCCTGTGCGATAAGGCATGGCATGCCTCCTTGATATATATATATATATATATATATATATATATATATATATATATATATATATATATATATATATATATATATATATATATTTTGGTTACATACTCCCTGCAATGAGTGATTGCACATACAATCAAGTCCAAGCCATCTGATAGTGAAATATTTCTGGAGGGAATCCCAGGGTGGTCATGATGTTGTATGGTGGGGCATGCCACCTTGATGAATGAAAACTGCTTTATGAACATAAAGACACTCTCCAAATGACTGTTATACCAGAGGCTATAATGCAATCCCAAAAGGTAACATGTATGAGATTGGATCATCAATGCTCACTGGTTGCTATTGTGTGGCCTTTGCAGTGTAATAAGACACATGACTGAGAAGGTGATGTCTGTCCAGAATGAACTTGTCTATGGAAAGAAGGAATTGCAATGGGAAAATGACATGAAGGTGCTATCCTGTGTGGTAGCCTCTGGCTTGGCCGTGTATTAGTTATTTATCATCTATTACACAATTCCTGACCCAAACAACCTAAAATAAGAAGGATTTATTTTGATTCCCAAAGGGTACAGTCCATCCTAGAGGGGAAGTCATGGTGGTAGGAATGGGAGAGAACTGGTCACATTGTATCTGCAATTAGGAAACAGAGTGAGAGAAATGTATTTGGTGCTCAGCTTTGTGTGTGCATGTGTGTGTGTGTGCGTGCGTGCGTGCGTGCGTGCGTGCGTGCGTGCGTGCGTGTGTGTGTGCGGTGTTTTTGTTTTTCGTTTTTATTCAGTCCAGGATCCCAGCCCACAGAAGTATGCCATTCACACTTAGGTAGGTTGTCCTAAAACACTTAACCCAATCTGGAAATTTCCTCACAGACTTGCATCCTAGGTGATTACAAATCATATTCAGTTGACCATCAATGTTAACCCTCACAGACAAGAAAAGTAAAAATAGAGAATGACATGTCCAGACATTTTTGGCTTGCCATTTCTTACAGCTGGCAGGATGCAAGAGAAAGAGAATACAAATTAGATCTCTACTAATAAAAAGCTTTTCCCGGAATCAAAAATAAAAAAAAAAAACCAAGGGAAGATTTGGGCAGTGAAAAACAGGAGTGACAGAAGATACCCATCAGGTTTAACCTTCAATCCACAGGAAGGAAAATTCCATGACTTGGCATACAGATGGGGACCTTAATAATAGCCCATTACTGGAAATTATGAAAAGAACTCTTCATAGCCTTGCATGTGAGGGTGTGGGATATGGGGAAGATGGGATTAGCTGTGAAGGTGAAAACACTAAGATACAAGTTATTACTGTTATTGGTTATTACTGGCTGAGGTCCATATGAGTATCAAGAATTAGAAGCAAAAAAGAAGAAGAAGAAGAAGAAGAAGAATCATTCCTGAGGAAACAGGGAATGAGAGAGGCAATGTTCAATATAGGATTGTGTTCACAAAAGAGTTAAAAGAGTTGATTCACCTGAGACCTCTGCACTGGTATGGTGCTTTCCTGAGCCCCAATCGTGGGGTGTTATCTTTTTGAGGTAGGACAGGCTCTGGTAGATCTAAGTGAAATATTTAGTCCAGCATGTAAATTGGATTCTTATAGTATTAGAGCAATCAAGAGAAAATAACGGAAGGTGAAAGTGGACAGAGGAGTCTCTGGGTCATTCAGAGGCAAAATGGCAAGATGTGTGTTGAGCTAGACTTCCTAGGGGGGAAAATGCTATGTTCGTCAGCTTCTGAAATGCTTTAATTCCTGAGCAACAGTTCATCAAAGACATCAGTGATGGAACAGTCCAGTTAAGAAAGATTATGCTTATCTTAGCTTAAGCTTGCTTAATAATTATCTAGGAATATGTGTGGTACATTTCTTCCCCACGAAAGAACGCTACTGTGGATGAAGACTGTGTATTCAACCCAGGGCTTTTTCAGCAGCCAGTGCTGACAAAACCAAGTGCTTAGGAAAGTAAGAACCATGGGTTTGGTTTGAGACTGTCACAACTAGGTATCCAAAACATTAGACTAATGTGTAGCCCTTGGGTCTCAGGTAGGCTAAGCATTGTAAGCCGGCCCCTCCAAGGCAATCAGGTCATTGGATATGAACAGTGGCCCCATGGAAGCTGCACCAGCATCTTAGAATGAGAAGGCAAAATGGATCATGGGAAATACCACAGGGTGTGGAGAGATAAATGTCTTCCATTAGTACTGCTGTACCCAACTTTGCCCTTTTGATGAAACAACTGATGAAAATGATGAAGGTCATTTCGTGCTATATAAGATCTTGATAAAATTTCTTTTTTGATCTACTTAGCTGCCCAAGACCAACTGATATTTACTTGGAATGGATGCTGGTCCTATTCATCCTATGTAAAAAAAAAATCCATTACATTATTCTAACTTTGGAGTGTCTTAAAGATTTGTGAAAGCATATGGAAGAAGAGTAAAGGGAGAAGTTAAAGAATTTAAATGCAGGCAACCTGCATGAGTGTAAAGGGAGCTCCCAGGAGCCATAGAGTTGCTATGTTACCTCCCTAGGAGCTATTAGCCAGAGAAGTCCACAAGGACCCACACACCAAAAGGTTATTTCCAATACCAATGGTTAATGAGAAAATTAGATGACACGTCTTTATTGATGAAGTTATCATACACTTTGGCTGTATAATGTGAAGAAATCAGACTAAGACTGAGCTAGAAGCTCCCTCCATGAAAAAAAAATTTTTTTAAACAGTACTGGAAGGTCCCATGTGAGCATGTGGTGAGAATTGTAATTAACAGATTGGCTCAGCCATGCAACAGTTCCAACATGCCAGGCAACATGTTCCCATTGGTGCAATAGTGACAAGACTGCTATGTTGTGAGAATTTCAGACAAGCTCCAGAGACTCCCTCCCCTTGAGTGGGAGGTGCAGCTAGCCAGAATGCTAAAATTGATTGGTCAGGTATAGGCCAATCAGCTATCTCTCTGACTTACCTGGTGGAAGTTTTAAAAAGTTCATTAAAACAAAGCCCAGTTTCTTCTTCCCACATTGCGTCCTAGGAAGAGGACTTCTGAGTTTTCAGACCTTAAGAAGGGGCTCAATATTTTCCCCACATGAACATTTTTTTCTCATTATGGAAGCCCTCTGTTACCTTTTCTTTTCCTGCTTGTTTAACTAAACAGCATACATTTTTGGCTAAAACCTCTCCCACATGTTCTCCACACACTGGTGACTGGAGAACTCTGTAACTACCCATTTTCCTTTAAATAAAGTCTCCCATTGTACCTTATCCTCTGGTTGTCTATGATTTTAATTCTTTAACTTTGTAGATAAGAATTCAGGTACTCCTCAAATTTTGAGGTCCACTGAATTTTTGCTGGATATTATCAAAATTCTAATCTCCAGCACAGTCCCTACAATGGGTGCAACAAACTGCTTTTTGAATGAATTGAAAGCCTATTCCTCAGGAAGAAACTTACATCTTGTACTGTAAGCAAGTGACTGAGGGCATCATAAGCTAGGGAAACAATTGATACTGTTTTATGATTCCTTGCCAGATGCATTCTAAGCATGTGTGTTTATGCATTTGGATTACTGGGGCTGTCAACTTGGATTGGTGATGAAAGGAACCTTCCGTTTTCCATTGAGAACAATATTACAGAGATTTAAAGCAGATAAGCTCCTGAGAATAAGTGACTTTTGCTTTGGCATGATTTCCAAATGGTCAGCAATATATTGAAAAACAAAAGACATCTATATAACTCCCTCCTGGGTTGAAAATATATTGTAGATGGCAAGGTGAAAAGAATGTAAGAGCTGCAAGAAGGGGTGGACTGTTGTGTAGCCACTTGTTCCAGATTGAAACATTCTCTCCTGGAGGAAGAGGGACCTTATAAGACTTAGGAAGCAAACAAATTTTTTGAACCTCAGTGTGATGATTTACACTGGTTATCAATTTGACAGGACCTATGTGGGATTATCTTGATGAGGTTAATTAAGCTGGGAAGACACACCTTAACAGTGGACACCAACATTCCATGGGTGAAGGTCTGGGACTGAATAAAGAGTCAAGAGCTGTCTAAGAACCAGCCTTCATTGCTTTCTGCTATCTCACGGTGGACTGAATATGACTAGCTCTTGACACCATGCCTTCCCTTCAATTATGGACTGTAACCTGGAACTGTAAACTATAATAAACCCTTCCTCCCTTAAACTGATTTTTTAAGCAAGAAGCTGACATACTCAGGAAACTCCTGAAACTTAAAACCTTCCCTAAAGTTATAAAAACAGCAACAATTGCTAGGGACAGGAGACTCTCTGGGTGAGCTGCCTGCAAGTTATTAAGGAACTCCAGCAATACAGCTTTCATGAGCTTCTACCTATGCTCGGGTGGACTTTGTGGTGATGCAGATGCCTTTGAGTCACCTAGGCCCCTGTATGCAACCGGTAAATCATATCTCATTCATGCTCCAATAAGTCAGCCCAGTAATCTCACTGGTTCACTGAGCTAGATTGCAGTGGAATCATTTATTTCTTACTGGGATACAAAGTTGAACTTTTAACCCACTGGGCACCTACCTTACTGGCACAGTGCTAACCCCCAGCAGTAGATACATTTCATTGACTCTGTGTCATAGTCAGCTACACGTGCTGGGATGAATCTTCAAACCAGGCACAGTTTATGGGAGGAAATGATTTGTTGAAGCTACAGATTCAGGGGAAGTCCCATAAAAGTGAAAGAGGCTGGTCCTCTTTCACAGGTCCAAGCAGAGAGAGAAGCCCATCACCAACACTACATACAGAACAGCAAACAGGCAGGAGGGGCCAAGGAGAGAATTTCTTCTCCTTTACATAGGCTTAGGGTGAGGTCTTAGAACCCTTCCCCAGACTTAATGGCTTCCCGAGTCTCTGGAATTTCCTTACTGCTCTGCCCACACAGAAAAGGATGTTTACTTCTAGCTCCTCTGAGCTTCCTTACATCCTTCCCCCTTCTGAGAGGCTGCCTTCCTGTGTAAACATCCTCAGAGACCCACCCAAGATTACTAGAAAGGTCAAGTTGACATCAAAACTTAACCATCACACTCTGTATGTGCTATCTTCATTTATATTCTCTACTGTTCTGTTTTCTTTGAAAGCTGATGTGTCAGCTGTCTTTTCAATAAGCATCGCCCTACCAAAACCACACAAGGTATCAGCAACGCTAACTCCTCTCTGCTCTTTCCCTAGGTAGGATAATTTCAATACTCTCTTTCCAGGGTAAACGCCTTTGATGATTATCCTTTATAAACAATCTCTGGTTGTGCTTTCAAGTTCCTTAATTAGGAACCCTCATTCACTGCTGGTGGGATTGCAAACTTGTTCAACCGCCATGGAAAGCAGTGTGGAGACTTCTGAGCAGAATGGACATAATCCTTCCAATGGACCCAGTTATCCCTCTACTAGGCATCTATCCACAAGATGTCACATCTCGACGCAGAAACATTTGTACAACTATATTTATAGCAGCTCAATTCATAATAGCCAAGAATTGGAATCAGCCCAAATGCCCATCCATGGAGGAATGGACA